>CAUYRT010008387.1:0-32060 GCA_963574885.1 Lepilemur ruficaudatus | reverse complement strand
CTTTCATTTGCTCTATCTCAATATCCAGACATCTTCAGAATGAAAGGATTTCAAATTAAAGCCTTGTAAGAAACAAATCTCCTTTAAACATCTCCAGTCCTCCCTTTCTCTAAGCATCTCATCTTATAGGCGTGAGTCCTCTGCTGTGCTTAGCATAGCGTGATAATTGTGCTGAACGCACACGCTGGCGAATAGATTACTGATGACCTCTAATACTGCAGAAATTAATGCTGATTCAAACCTAAGCTTCCCTCCGTGCCACTTGGACCACGGCCTTTCCTTTATTCCTAGCATTCGCTTTTTTTTAGAGCTGTCCTGAGACTAGGCTTTAAATTGGTGAGGGAGGGATCAAGGCCACTGTTTCTCATACTGTTGCCTGGGGGTTAAAAGGAGCCCTGAGGATTTTTTTTCTGGTGAGTTTTGTCAGATGAGCCTCAACATATTTGATCTGATTTCTCTCAAGGTTATCATTTTTCTGGTGTTAGAAGTTGTGTCAGAAAAACGAAGGCAAGGGATGGAGTAAAAACAGGAAGTTTAAGAAAGGCTGATCTCAGAGAAAGTGCCTGCATCTTCCAGCTTGGGTGCAAGAGACAGGGGAGATGGCAAAATGTTTCCTGGAACTGTGAAGATGGACATGCAAACACAGGCTTCCCAGTACTCACTCATTTCCACATCCCTGCAGAGTGCCCTCTGGATGTCAGCCTCTGCTTAGGGCACTGAGAATGATCACTTTCAAAGAACTCAGAATGAAAATTCCATTTGGTGTTGTTTGTTTCTCTCCACACCTGCTTCTTAGTGTCAGGGTACAAACTTCATACACAGGCACAGTAACCTTGCTTAGGGAAAATAGTAATTGTGAAATCATCAAAACTGTTTTCAAGAATTAGTTAAGCTTATTTGGATTGTATATAAAATATATGTGTACCTTAGAGAAAAGGCTGTCTCTTCATATCAGACGGGTGGCTTAGCTTAGATGTATGTCAATTTTCTTCACAATGGTGAAGACTGTGATTCTGTGATATGTGGCTGTGAAAGCATTTTCCCCATTCTATTTAGAATGCTGTTCTATAATTTCCCATACTGAACAGCTCAGAAGGTGTCCAGGTTAAATGACGAGGAACAACTATTTGTGCATATTTTTCCTCTTAGATAATTAACTTCTTAAAGGTAGAAATGATGCCTTTTGCATTAAAATTATGTTTCCAAAGCACTTAACACAGTGCTTACAAATTGGCAGTTCTCAATATAGTGGGTTAAAGTAAATTAAAACAAACCATCACTTTTTGGAATTACTTCTCTTCCCTTTTTGAAGTCGAATTAATCTTCTGAATGTAGATATTATCACATCATGTAAGGATTCAACATACCGGATGGGTGTTAAAATCAGAAATGCTTTTTTGGTGTGCTGGATTGCTTGAAACAGACAAGAATCACCTCTTGGAGGTAGGGGAAATATCATGTTTGGAATGATAACTACATTTAACAAGTTACAAATTCAATTATCAGCCATCTAGCTATTGTTCTGTAAAATGTGGTTATGCTTTTCTTCATACTGTGTGTTATCTCAAGTCAATTATGATACATTATCAGTTTAAATTAATTGTTTTGAATTCAGGAAAAATTAAACCCATGAATAAGCTAAACTACAATAGGAAATTATTCATATTTCCCAAAGCTGATTTGTGAGCATACTGATGCAGAATGATGGTGTTATTTAAATAGTAGGGCCCATGGACTCAGCTTTCAAAGGATAAAATTCTTATTGAGGTAATTCACAAAAGTGGTCAAAATCTAATATGATTATCATTCTATCACAGTAAACAGTTTTGCTCTAGGACAGCAGAAGAGTGTGTTTCTGTTTGCTTTAGGTGCATTCATTCAAAATAAAAGAACATATGGGTTTTTCAAGTGCTAAATGCACTTTTGCAGCCAGGAAAGATTTCAGTAACTTGTACTCAGACTTCCAGTTAAACTATACAATTCATCTTTTATCAACTACGAAAATAACAACAAGGTTTGATGAAATATTTGTCTGGATAGTCAAGAGCCTAAAATTCAAAAACCTAAAGATGTATACCTATTCTTGCTTTCTGACAAAATATACCTATGCACAGGAAAGAGCTAAAAGGGGTATAATGCCAAAGTAAAATGCTAAAGAAGGGATTCAGTTACTTGAAGAAACACGAGTAGAATACCACATGTAAATATTCAAACAGTGCTATGCAGAAGGCACATTTCTATGCTTTTAAGTTATTTACATCTTTTCAGATTTTTTGGCAAATGCATATCAGGATAAGTGCCACAAACCATTGCCTTTGATGTTTTGTTATAAAGAAATATTACTGGCATGTCTGACATTGATTTTTATTTGAGAGGTAAATCATAGTCTCAAATCCAAATAGCAGCTACACCTAGCCATTTTCCCCTATACAATGTGGTTATACTTTTCTTCATACTGGGTGTTATCTCGGGTCAAGTATGAAATCTCAATGTTTCAGAGGTCGAAGGAAATACAAGAGATCAAACAGGAGACCACTGCAGATGGCAAGCTATGGCATAATGAGCCTTCTCTAATACTAGATCACTTTGGAAAATTGTAGAGCAAAATGCAGCCTGGAAATGCATTGTTCATTTTAATTCTAGAGACATCTATATTATTCTTTCACTCTTAAAAATGTAAGAAAATGTTTGTGATTTAGAAGATAAATAAATACCTGTATAATCAGAGAGGTGTTAGGGTTGGGGCAGGGACCTAAAAATTCTTTCAAATAATTTTTAAGTCTGCTTTCTAAGTCACAACCACACCTCTGCCATGTTTTCTCTATCCAAATATATATATATATATTTATATAAAATTATAATCAGCATATTGCATATAGAGAGAGCCAGTATTTCTAGCATAGAGCTGAAACAAAGGATTAATTCCTCATCATGTGCATTTACTCATTGAACCTTCCTATAGAGGAAAGTGCCATAATGTGCATATGTAATGCCACTGAATATTATACTAGGGCATTACATATGAAATGTCCAATTTTGAATTAAAAGTATAGTTTATTGTTAATATATCTCAAACAAGAAGGAGTACAATCAATCAAGTATGAGTCTAAACTATTAAAACAGTTTTGCCATCTTAACTGTAGTTTGTTTATGCCAGCAGTGAAGAAGCCTGGAGAGTGAGTGGTGATGAAATCATGAAAGGCCTTTTCCACAGCTCCTTGAGAATTGGATATTTTTTCTTGCAAGAAGTGGTTCAAAACCTGAAAGAAGCGGTAGTTAATTGGTGCAAGGTCTAGTGAATACAGAGGATGACAGAGAGTTTCCAAGTCAAGCCTCTGTAATTTGAGCAGTGTTGTTTGTGTGACATGTGGTCTATCCTTGTCTTGAAAAAGGATTGGCCTGTCTCTATTGACCAATCTCGGCTGCTTAATTACAAGCATCCTTATCGTTTCACCTAATTGGTTGCAGTAGACATCTGCTGTAAGTAACTGACCAAGTTTCACGAAGCTGTGGTGGATAATATCAGTGCTGGACCACCAAATAGGCACCATTAATTTTTTTGATGAATATTTGAGTTTTGGACTGTGTTTTGGCACTTCATCTTTTATCCAACCATTGTGCCCGATGCTCGCGATTGTCAAAAACAATCCAATTTTTATCACTTGTAACAATACAGTGTAGAAATGGTTCGTGTTTACGTTGTGACAATAAAAAAAGGCAAGCTATGAGATGATTTCCCTGCTGATGCTCATTTAATTGATGCTAAACCCATCTATCCAGTTTCTTTACCTTGCCAATTTGTTTCAATGGTCCAATACTGTTGGAATAGTAACGTCAAACTTTGCTGCTAATTCATGCATAGGTTGAGATGGATTCACCTCCACTACAGCTTTCAAGCTCATCATTATCCCCCTTGGTCTCAGGTTGCCTACACGGCTCATTTTCAAGATTAAAATCACCAGAAGGGAACTTCTCAAACCACCAACATACTGTGTGTTCATTTGCCATATTCTTCCCAAACACTTTGATATTTCAAGCTGTCAGCACTGCATGGGTTCCATTATGGAACTCATATTTGAAAATACCTCAAAATTTTTGACTTATCCATGATTTCACAAAAATTGCTCTTAAAAAAAAATTTGAAGATAATCACAAGCCAAATCATGTGTTTGAAAGACTGAGGATGTACCTTCACAATAAAAATAAAACAAGAAGTGCCAAATTGAAATGTCAGAAATATCAACTGTCAAACTTAGTACCTAAGAAAATTGGACATTTCATAATTAATAATCTAACAATGGCTTTGGTACTCCAGAAAAAAATAATTCAACATAGAATTTTAAAAATAACAAATGCAAAGCTACTAAAACAAAAATGCTTTCCAAATGTAGAAAGAACATTCTAGGAAGATTTAACAGAGTAACAATTTTATTGCAAACCTATAGAAGCTAAGCCAGCTTTTCATATATTATCTCTCATTCAATAGAGATTCATACTGGATGTGTTTTATAACGTAATGAATATGGATCAGCCTATTGAAATAGGAAATTTGACTTCTACTTCTTTTCAAATTTATTATCTATAATAGTAAAGTAGATCCTGATATTCTGTGGTACCCCAGTTAAATATTTATTTTTATTTAACAATATTTGTAGAAAAAAACAACCTCTAGAACTTGTGTCAGTGCTACTTATAATGCATACATACATTTTAGATGAGTAAATGTATTTAAAAATCTTAAATCTGGACTTAACTCTTCAGTTGCTGAAATGAGTATGGCACATTAGCTATGTCCAACACAATCTCCACAGTGGGATAAATTGTTATTTTTTGATATGTTGCCACAGAATACACTACTGCTACTTTTATAGAGTTATGCCTAATGATTAAGTAAATAAATATACTTCTTATAAACTTATATTAAAATTTATGCCAAATACAAGGTTTTAAACTACAAATAATCCTAGGCTTGCCCATTATGAAGTTACAAATTTTGAAAAAAAAAAAAACCACAGCTAGAATTCCACACTTTTCTTAAGCTTTTAAAGAAAAGAGAAATTAAAGTTTCTTTCATTTTGGAATTTAAAAAAAGACTAAGGTCTCCAGAAGCGTTTATTTTACAAATGTTGGATACCTCACCATTCTAGTATATTTATTTGTAGGACTGATCAGGGATTAGGTAGGGGCCATAAAGTCACAAACATAAAATGATGCATAGTCCTTAACACAAAATGAATACAGCAGAATTAATATCACTTCTAAAATGTCCTGTATAAGCTAGGAGAATAGTGACTTTCTTGTCTTAGAAATCATTCTTTTTACTCACATGCTTCAAAAACAATAAACATAGTTATTTTCTAACTTAGTAGTCACAAGACACAGCAGGATATAGTCACTGTTTTTGCTATAAAGGGAAGATAAATTACATAAAATTCCACAGAGAGAATCAGGGATATAAATGTTACCTTATATTAGTATGAAAATATTTCATTAGTTGACCATTTTTCTTCAACTACCAAAATCCTCTTAAACTGTAAGGAAAAAAGAATGACTGCATGAACTATAAATTGCTCAGGCAGGGGGTTATGACAATATATCCTTGGTGCCTTAGTACTTTGAAAAGTTATCAGCTTAGCTAAACCAAAGCTGCAAAGGTAAAAAGAAAATTAAAATACTCATTTTATATTTATGGATTTAAAGGTGTACATCTTCTTCAGATCATACAATTTACAAATACATGCAATTTATTCGGGATATAACAAAGGTAACAATTAAGTATAATGTAATGGTAACTTGTGATGTGTATAAAGCAGCACATTTTCTACTACATCGGTTTATCAAAACTGCTCTTCACTGAAATTTTGGTTAAGAGCATGAAGGCAAATGAAGTTCCAAAAATTTCTCCTCTGAACAGAGCCCTGAGCAAAAAGTGTGTCCTATGTCATTGAAGGTTTTAGCTTATGAAGCCAGAGAGGTTTGAATGTCTACACCACCGCTTACCAGCTATGTGACCTTTGGGAATTTGCTTAATCTTTCAGCAGCTCCAGATTAATCCAGGGGTTTACAAATTTTACGGCACATTAGGATAACGTGGGAAAAACTCCAATGCCAGACAACATCTCATATAGTACCAATCAGAATGCCTTGGGGCAGGAACCAGATATTTGCCTTTTTAAAAGTTCTGGGTGATACCAATATACACCAAAGTATGGCAACTGTGTACTCCAGGGAGACTAACATCCACTTTACAGGTTCATTCTATAGGTTAGAAACAATACATGGTTAGCACAGAGTAAGCTATATGGCAACCAATATCCCCTTAGTGAATGGTAGCTCTCACATTATTGTTGCTTTACTGTTATAAAACAAAAGTAAGAGATAAAAAGTCATGGATGGGGGAGATGGACATCTACTTTTACTACGTAGGGAACTATGGTTTAAACATATGCTACTGGCTCAGCCAGGTTTTACATGCATTCACTTCTTATCAGAGGAATAAAAAAGGGATAGAACATCTACTCCCATATCCCATGCAAAACATTCTTTAATAAAAATTTGAAATACATACATAAACACAATTATTAATCATGAGCCGTTACTGAAAATGATTCAAACTATCAATGTCACTTGACATCTCCTTATACCATATTCATCACCAGTTATTTCTGTCACCAAAGCATTCAAATTGTCAGATAAAACTCTTTGCCTGGGGGAAATATAAATTATGGCTTCTTGTAATGAATGAAAATGAAATGATTCCCTATAGTATATTGCCAGACTCACTGGAAATAAAAATAACTAATTAAATAATCTTCTTTTAAAATAGGTCTATGTCTGGCAGGCAATTTTCTTCATTGTGGTACAAAATGGGGATCTCCCATGGAAAAATCTCATATTAATACTTGGATAAATCAGATTACACCCCTGAAAAGCACCTTAATAATCAAGTGTTGTTTTTTTTTTTTAACTGAACTTAATATCTGAGTAATCCTGTCTTTAGGATAAGTGGAGATGAAGTTTTAGCTGCTGGTAATTTTGTCAGAGCAATCAAAGAACTCTCATTTCCTCAAATCCATAACTAAGAGTAAAGCAACAAACCATTTCCCCCCAAATTGAATAATACCTGGTTCCCATATCTTCAGCATATCCTTTTATGTTTGATCTTGACTTTTATTTCCAATCAATATGAGAAGAATGTTAATATTCATTGTTTCAGATTTCTAAGGACATAATGGGGATGTATTGGGAAAAAATCATGAAATGCCCTTTAGCATGCAGCCAACTCTTTTCGTGATTTGATTTAGAGATGTAAGAAAACCATGCATGAATACTGGCTTCTTACGAAATGTCTTATAAAGAAAGTAAATTGAAGAGACAGTTTCAGAAGAAATGAAATGCATGATAAATTCAGGAAATGTAAACTTTTGCACAAGGGTTGTCAAAAGCACATGATAAAAAACTTCAGATAGTGCAATAAAACATTCTGGTTTATTTGTTCTATATACAGCAGTGTGGCTTACCTTTTGGTACAAAAGTCAATAGGGTTGCAAATATCTATTTAAAATCTCCAAAGAGCTGAGAGCTTATTCTCCCTTCATTTTGCGTCTTTCTTTTCCTCAAGTCATCAGCCTCAGTGAAGCCTAGCACTAAGCTGACTACTGGTTGAAGACAGATGGACAGAAGGAAGTTTGACAAAACGCTGCTTCTTGAAATATCTTATCATTTTTACAATGGTTATTAATGTAACACCCTGGCATTTAGGGCTCTGTTTTTCACTCTCTCACTTCACACAGATACCACAGCATGGAAACCACGTAAGAAAAGCTATTTTTTTCTTTCTCATTATTAATTACTTATCCCAAACTAAAAATTCCATTTTACTAAAAATAAAATTAGAAATTCTCTTCACTCTTCCATTAGTTTTCTTCCAGGGTATATCAAATATCATCCTGACTGGAAGACAAAATTTTTTTCTCTATTGAAAATGTATCAGTAGCATTGGAAAACAAAGATGGCTTCACCATGTGAAACTAGAGGAACATGTCTTTATACATGACCCTTTGTCATGAAGAAATGGCATAAGCGTGATATTTTTAAGGTTTTATTGCACACTCTGAAAGCTGTTAGGGGTTAGACATATTAAAGACTAAGTTAAAAATATAAAAGCAATATCAGTAGAGTAATATGAACTACTAAACAACCGTGTTCCTGAAAGGTCTGTAATTTCAGTGGGAAGACTGCAACTGAGTCTCACTCATATGTACCAAGAACTGACAAAGACCGTGGAGAGGGGCTGCTACGATCTCACAAGTACATCAAGCTGTTTTAATAAGTTGGGATTATATTATGTTAGAATCCACAGTATATATTATTTGTATAATTAAAGTTTATTAAAGAGGTGGAGCTATTCCATTCATTACACTCTAGGTGTCTATGTCCTGAGTAATTCTTAACAATCTGGATCTAAATCCTCCAACTGTCTCGTTTCATTACTATCGTATATAGCTGTTGAGAGTGAGAAATTAAAATATTGATGAATGATTCAGAAGTTTCTGTCTGGAAAACATTTCAAAACAACCCAAATTAATACTTTGAAATCAAACTGTAAATAAATATTATTAGTACTAATAGCTATTAAATTGTGTCTAATCTCACTGCTTAAATAATTCTCCCATTTGTCCTTTCTTTTCTCATCTAGCCAGTACTGCTGTCGCTCAGGATCTCATTGCTTATAGTACTGCTTCTTCCTTCTCAACTGAGTCCCCTTCATTGATCCTACACAGATTGATCCTATTTATTTTCAAAAATAAACTTTCTGAAAATCTGACCATTTCACTCTCCTAGTAGAGAATTCTTTTCAACGGGTCCCCATTGCTCAGAAAATAAAGGTTATCCTCTTGGCTGCTTGAAATTTATCTTCCAGCAATACCAAACTCCAAATCTTAGACTGAATTTTACTTAGATGGCAGTGTATGAAATATTTTTCAGGTCATGCCCCTGTCATTTTCTTCCCTGTCCCGTGTTTTTCCTCAAGCTGAATTAATTTTGCCAATCTTGAGGTCCAGAAAGACTCTAATGTATACCTGCATCACAGATAGCACTTGGTATTTAAGCATACTTCATGTGAATTTATAAATTTGTCTGCCACATAGTTTACAAATTCCCCCAAACGAGGGTTATATCTGGGTCCTGTTGGGTGCATTGGCCTATTCCTTGCATCTTTGATAGTCCCTCATAATAACGGCTGCTCAAAACCATAACTGAGAAATTCAATTGAGGCTAACATAATAGAGAGTCTTTCCCCTCTAAGACGGTTCCCTATCTTGCAATGCAAACACTTGTGGCATTTTACCGATTCTCACCTCAATTTCACTTCTTCCTTGTATATATCTTCCAATATCTTTCTCTCCTTCAACTAAGAGAAATAATATCTAACCATGCTGATTCCCTCTAAGTAAACATTCGATAGCTCTTCTCTTCCTCCCTTCCAGAGATATGGATCTATCTTTTCTCTCTAAGACCTCCCTGACAAATACAAATGAAGCCTGCACATATTTATTGCAGAGAAAAAAGTTGGGCATTTTGGCCTTCAAATAACCCTATGAATAGTAATTTTATTTCCAATTTTAATTGAGGCAACTGAGGCTCAGTGAGGTTAAGTAACTCCCCTAATGTCACAGAGCCAGGATTTGGACACAGATGTATCTATTCCCAATGAGTCATCACAAATGTTGGGATATGAGGTTCTGGGTATGATCTGTTTGCTGCATATGCCTTCAGGAGTGTGGAGAAGCTATGAAAAACTATGAGCAGGGCAGTTGTCCATAATGTTTATAAAAATACAGAGTAGTGACCTGACTCACTTTGTGTTTTCTGTCTCCATTGTTTTTGCCATGGCTTGTGGACCGAAGAGTCAGTTTAGACTGCCATTCATTCAACATTTAACAAATATTTCTTGAGCCTCTTCTTTGTGCAAGGCAGAGGTATAGCATTTCATACTTTAGTTAACTAAGATTGAAAGTGCTTTTATAGTTGAGAGCAGCTTAGTAGAAACTGCATAAAGTTAGCATCATTTTGCAACTAGAGATCCATAGAAAAGGAATATTGTGAACCACCTACCTCAAGGATGTCTATAGCTTTACTTTTCCTCTCTTTCTCTCTCTCACACTGTTTATTTTTTTCTCTATAAAATAAGAATTATTTTCGTATTTCCTCTTGTAAGAAAGTCTATTATGGCACAGTACATTTTTCTGTTTAAGAAAATGCCTCAGGATAAATTGTGGAGGCAATAGTTTTCAATGCTAGCATCTTCAGACATGAAATTAGCATCTGGGCAGTTACCACAGCATTGGTCTAACTTAGGATAAAAAGGTAGAAGTTTATACATAATTTCCAAAATTTTTATCATTACTTTATCGAGAACCTTGTGATCCAACACAGGATTGTTTTTATAGTTGCTGTTCATTTTTGTGTCTCATAGCTTAGTATTTTAGGTACACAACAGTCCTTAGAATGAATAAGAAAACAGCAATTAAACATTCATGTGCACATAAACTTGGATTTTCCCAGTACATTTCTCCTTTCTATTATATTTACTTTAATGTAGATCCAAAGTTCATTATCTGTGCTATCAGAGTAGAAAGTTTAAGTGTGAATAAAATAAATCAATTGATTATATATTTACTCCTCATACCTTGCAATCATTTTAAAAGTTAGTTTTAACTACCATTTCTCATAAGCATGGCTAAATATTAACACGAATTATTAAGTGAAACATTATATTTGCAGGTTTAACCTCTATCTAGTACTATCTGGTTAAGGTGAAATACTAAAAAATTAATTCAGTCAGTAATAAAAACAGAATAAAAATTTGACCAAACAGATACAAGGAAGACACACTCTAGAAAGAATGAAGTATCAGTAAATAAATGTTATATACAGAGCCTTTGATGCTGTGTTACATGTGGTGGATTACGTAAACTCCATTATGGAGTGAAAGAAAATGACAGCATAATTTTTTTGGTTTCCAAATGTTCTTTTTCAGTATACAATAATTTTGTAATCAGAAAAAATGTTGTTTAAGAAAACATTAATGGACCATTCAAAACAAGTGAAGTGTCAGTGATTTTCCAAGTGGACTATTAGAAATGCTCTCACCCTTTGCTAAGTGGCACAGAGATGCTCACTAGAAATTATTTGATGGATAATTGTGCCTTAGAAAAATAACATTTTTCCTATTATGTTGGCTTGTGAATTTCATAAAATAGAATTTTATGTATTACTTTGTAGTATTTTTAGGCTGATGATACCATTAACCATAGAGTACCTAAAAAAGTTTTAGTTTTTATGAATAGACCAAAAACCAGAAGGAGACATTTAGTAGCTTTATGGGGACTTTTGTGGTGTTTTGCATGATGAATGAACTCACAAAAGCTCCTGTGATAAAATCCATCTGACTATCCAAAAGGTAAAATGTGTATAAAAAGCTGGTATTTTCTATGCTGGGAGGAAGAGTTGAGAAACACTTAAACGAATGAATGATTTTTCTTCATAGGTACACTTATAAACCAACTACCTTTTTTTGCTTTATAAGTAATCTTTCCATGAACAATTCATTGGACTACTTGTTATTCATTAAATGAAGCCACCTCAAGTGAAATATTGTTATAATTGGAATATTATTAAACTTAAATCCATCATTCAGAGAAGAAACTAGAACAAAAACTTGTGGATAAGCAAAAATTCTGCAAGACCATATGACAGGAATAGAGAGGGAATGAGACAGCAAGATAGAAACTCAAGCAGTACATAAGCCTTCATCACAATGTGGGTCACATATCAACTTGAAAATAGCCAATCTTGAAAATATCTCTTCTCATAGAGATAAACTGAGTAGATTTGTTTTCTTGGAATCAAAAAATCGAGCCAAAAGTATATCAGAGCAACATTTCAAATGTCTTAATATCAAGGATCATGCGTTATATATTTTGATATTTGTCCCAGCATGTAGCATGTTATTGCCACAGTCATACTGCAAAAACTAAGTTGTTAGATGACAAGTCATTTCCTCTTCTTTACTCCAATCTGACACCCTAATGTCTGTGCAAATGTAGCTTCCTTAAAGAAAGGTCTATTAAATGATAGAGTCATATATATCTGGAAAGCATACACTGATTAAAATAACTCTAGGTACAAGTGAACTCTGTGACAAGAAGGAACTAAATTCAAAAATAGAATTAATTATGTGCTCAGTGACAGTACCTTGACGGTTTGAAACTGATGTGCACACGAACCCACACTATCGCTAACAGTTGGGCATCCCCTCCCCACTCCCCCCAGGTAATGACTGATCCCCATTACTTTGTAATGAAGCTGTGATTCTGAACAACTGGCACTTTTTGGCTAACTCATATTCAAGCTGCAGTATTCTAAAGTGACTGTGTATAAGACACTGGAAAACCAAATAACTAAATCGATTACGAACGTTTACATAGGTAACTAGTTTTAAGCAAGTTGAAAAGCTCTTAGTGAAAGGCAGACTGAAAATGTTCAACTTCAGACAGCAGCCCCTGGGCAGGAGTGATGGGAAAAGTGATGTTGGGGGGTAGGTGGTGGCTGCTCTTTAGTTTATCTCTTTTCCTTTGTCTCTTAAATACGGGTTAGTGTCCACAGGGTAGGCAACTCAGAATACATCACCTCTCCACAGGTTATAAACTTTCTAAATCTGCACTGTTGGCAAGAAGCAGGAATGGGCTCAATAAAAGCTCAACTCTGCCAGTAAAACCTCTGTAAACACAATGACAAAAATGTTGCTTAACAATCTAATTGTCTGCTGTTTTATCTACATGTTTTTAAACCCGTATGGAGCTAGAGGGGAAAACTCAGCAGAAAGTCCAGGAATGGACAGTTAATGAAAAGAGCTCATTGATAGATTTTATCTCCAAAATCTTCATCTTCATTATACGGAAGAAAAAATACTTTTGAAACAGATAAACCATTCACTCAGGTTTCTGAATCTTTTCTATAGTATGGGCCCCTTTGCCAATCTGGTGAAGCCTAAAGACCCTTCTCGGAACAATGCCTTTTAATGCATAAAATGAAATAAAAAGAAATTGAAAGTATCATCAAAATATTTTAAAATGTGTGATATTTCAATGAATGTGCTTATTTATAAAACATTAAATAAGAGGTAGAGGCATGTCTAACCTAGTCTTATATTAGTGAAAACATAAATGATGTATTTAGATATTTGTAACAAGTATAATGTGAAATGAAAATATCTGTGATTTCTATTAGTGACAAAGTCATAGCTACTGCTGATACCATGACTGGCTGTTGCCTATATTTGTAATTGATAGAAATTCTGAATTTCAGGCAATCATTTTATTTTAGTAAAAATAAACATATGATTTTTGTTTTCTCATCAAAGAACACAGACACTTCTGTCCACCCATTCTTTGAGAGTCCTATACTCAGGGTTAAAACCCTCACATTAAGCACTTAAAGAGAGGGACTAAGAATGTGCTTATATTAATTCTTGTAGAAAACTGCTCATGTTCTGTTAAACTGAAAACGATTAACAATGGTGGCATCCAGGAATAATTCTATAGGAAAGAATGACATTATTAACTTAACTTCAACTTAACTGCAAAGTTGGTATGAGGTACCAAGTAGTCTTTTTAGAGATGTATAAAAAATTGTGTGTCTGTCCGAGGGTACCAGTGAAAATATAAAGTGAATTTTACTTTGAACAAACCACCACAGATATCTCTGGATTTCTCAGAGCTAAGAGTTGTAGTTTCAATTTCTTGGTGTTTTGTAGTTAGATAATAGTGCCGAGTATTTATAGGCTTCCTTATATAACTATAGTTCTATCCATTTTTCTTGTCAGAATAGTTTATTTTCTGTCCCTGCTCCTGTTTTCCTTGAATTTCAGTATTGGATTTACTGTCTGTGCTCTGGCTCTACTTCTTTTTATAGAACCATATTCCTCCAGTTCAATTTATTTTTAAGTTGGATACTTTATGTGTCCATTCCCTTTAGAGCTCTAAAAAGAGTGTGTATTATTGACCAGATAAAGCTATTAAGGTAACTATTATGAAATTTATTTTTAGGCCCTTGGTCACCTTAATGGCTCTTTGCGGTTTAAGATATGCTCAAAGTCGAGTGCACCATAACCTGGGAGGAGCAGTCCGTGGCTATTATTTCTTACTCAGCACCTGCTCAATCAGGAATACTTGCCACCTAGCATTCTTCTCTACCACCCACACAATTATGTAAGGGCCATTAATGGTTTGAATTAAAAAAATCTTTCCTTAGGCCTCCATTTCCTTGAGCAGCTCCCGTTCTGGAAACACTTGTTTCCTTGCTATAAGTCTGTATTCTCCTTCTGTTTCTCAGATTGCTCTTTTATGTGTGTATGTGTGTATGTGTGTATGCATGTGTGTGTGTACTTTGCAGATAGCATTTCTTTACCTACCTTAAATTCTGCCTTTAGCAGCTTTACACTCCTTACTCTCCTTACTTTCTCCCTTGGCAATGCCATCCAGTCTTATCACTTCACCATTCTCATCTGACCCCTAAATCTGAATTTTTATTACCAATACTTCCTGGAGCTGCAAGCTGCATTTTAATAATGAGCTGTACTTCCTTATCAGGATGCCCCAATCACAGCTAAAATTCAATCTGTCTAAGCAGGAAAGAAGACCATTGTGCTCCTATCCTTCAGTTGATGAAGATTGCTTAGAAGATGAAACTCAAAACATGTACTTGGCTCCTTGTCTCACATGCTGCTGGAAACCATCACGTCCAAGTGTGCTGAAAACTGCAGCTAGGGTCATACTAGTTGTTGCTGTCACGCCAAACTTAGCTCCATGGTTGCCAGTAAAATTTTATTACAACCATTTGAAACCCATGAGAGCTCAGGAAATCATGTTAAGATTTGAAAAATTGTGCACATTCAGTGAAAGATCAGGAATCATCTATATTCTTTCCTTTCTTCTAACTGAGAAAGACATTTATCTCTGCTGTAGAGTGGTGTGATAAAAGCAAAAATCGCTGTGGTTTGTGTCTGTAATTTCCCCATTATGAGACAACCATTTCAACCTCACTTTGACTGTCAGGCCCAAAATTTCACCTAAGTACCCAAGAATGCCACGTTAACATGTGTAGAGAATAATGACTAGACCACAAATTACCTTTTAACCATGTTCCAAACATACTAGTCCTAGGATGACTTCTTTTGTAGGAGTTTCCCAATAGAGAGATTTTTTTTTTGTAATGTACATGCATTATTTGGGTTTCCCCCCTTTTTCCCAAGGGTGAGAGTTGGGGTGATAGTTGAAAAGATTGATATCTTCAGTCTGAGAAAAATGCAATGTTTTTCAATCATACAATACAGTTCTAAATTTTATGAGTACTAAATCAAGTTATGCTCTTCTCAAGCTCCCTTGATCTCCTAGAACTTCATCTTTCTTTGTCTTTGAACTGGGAAATATTAGAGTAAATTCTAGCCTCGAGAATAAATTGCACAGCTAAATTATAATCCCTGGACATATACAGTTTAGCAAATAATGGGAATGTTGAAATTATTTGAAAATCCAGAAGGTCTTAATGAATGTTTCAGTAATTGTTTGTAATCCAAAACAAAACTTTCATATAATGAGAATCTGATTCAATTTGTTAGAACTATTCAATAAGTCCTGGGGGTCTATTTGAGCATTTTGCAGATATTTCTCTTTCTTTCCTTTATTATATTAACACTTTAAGGTACAGTAGTTGAACTTTCAGTGTGATATGTCTGTACAAAATTATTGGGTAACATTTGGAAAAAATATACCCAGAGGCATCTGATTAAAGATCGGACTTCCATGTCAGACACAGAAAATCCAATTCAGTTTTGTGAATGAATCAATTTTTTGTGTTTATTGTTGCAAAGACTTCATCCTACAGTAATGTTGGAATCATTTTTTTCTTTGAAGCCTATTGATATACTTGTACCACATTGTTTTTTAGATGTGTAACTTATTGTCACATCATTTAAAAGAATGTGAGAAATTAAGTTAAAATAATTATCTATATTCAAGTAAATATAATTACAGGTATTATACTTATATCTCTGTATATTTATACATAGGGTTTAAATATTATTTACCTTAAATTTAACATTATATAATAAATCCTAAAAATAAAACTTACATCAAGGGACAGCCAGTACCTTTATTGTTTTTTATGTTCACAATGGGCCAGCTTGAGGTAAATTTTCTTTCTTTTATTCTGTTGGCATTCTGAACTAAGTCCTATTTTACATATTTCAAGAAAAGTAGAGTAATATTAAATTAAATTAGCCAATACTTTCAATGACAAAAATCACTACCAAAGTACCCTGATCATTTCTAAAACAGAAGAGATATTTAATATTTGTTTTATGGAATAAAACAGGATTAAATTTGAATAATTATTTTTCTTCTTTTCTCTTTGATTTCTTGTTACATTTGGAACGTTAAAGTCCATTCTGGTGTTTTAAAAATCCCTTGTGATTGCAAAAAATATAGTTTATAAGATGGATTTTTAATATATAAACATTGTTTGTCATGCACTGGTCATGACTCCAAAGTGAAATTTCATGACTCCACAATGTTAAGGCATAAAAGATAAGGTATATTAAAAGTTATATCACATGATGATTAAACATCAGTCTTAATTCATCCACTAAATATTAAGATTCTTTTTTGTTATTTAAAAAATTATGGGAGTACAAATGTTTTGGGTTATATAAATTGCTTTTGTTATGCTCCAGTTAGGGTTATAAGTGTGCCTATCTCCCAGATGGTGTTCTTTGTACCCATTAGGTAGATTTTTGCCCATCCTCTCCTCCTCCCTCACTCCTGTTTGATTTCCACTGATTTTTACTTCCCTCTGTGCATATGTGTGAAGACTGGTTAGTTCCAGTTTAATAGTGAGTAAACGTGGTATTTGTTTTTCCATTCATTAGATACTTCCCTTAAGATAATGGTCTCCACTTCTAACCAAATTGTTGCAAAAGGCCTTAATGCATCCTTTTCATGCTGAATAGTATTCCACAGTATACATGTACTGCAATTTGTTAATCCACTCATGAATTGATAGGTACTTGGGTTGATTCCACATCTTTGCAATTGTGAATTGTGCTGTAATAAACATTTGACTGCAGGTGTCTTTTTGATAAAATGAATTCCCTTCCTTTGGGTAAATACTCCATAGTGGGATTGCTTGAACAAATGGTAGAGCTACTTTTAGTTCTTTGAGGAATCTCTATACTGTTTTCCATGGAGGTTATACTAATTTGCAGTCCCCCAAACAGTATATATAAGTGTTCCTTTCTCTCTGCATCCAAGCCAGCATCTATGCCTTTTGGACTTTTTAATAAAAGCCATTCTAACTGGGATAAAGCGATATCTCGTTGTGGTTTTAGTTTGCATTTCCCTGATGATTAGCGATGTTGAGCATTTTTTCATATGTTTAGTGGCCATTTGCCTATCTTCTTTTGAAAAGCTTCTGTTCATGTCTTTTGCCCACTTGTTAATGGGGTTACTTGCTTTTTTTTTTTTTTCTCATTTGCTTGAGTTCTTAATAGATTATGGTCATTAGCACTTTATTGGAAGTGTAGCTTGCAAATATTTTCTCCTATTCTAGAGGTTGTTTATTTGCTCTGTTGATTATTTCCATAGCTGTGCAGAGCTTTTTAATTTAATCAAGTCACATTTGTTATTTTTGTTGCTGCTGTGATTGCCATTGGGGTCTTCTTCATAAATTCTTTGCCTAGGTCAATATCTAGAAGAGTTTTTTCAACATTTTCTTCTAGCATTCTTACAGTTTCATGCCTACTTTTAAGTCTTTGATCCATTATGAATTAATTTTTGTGAGAGGTGAGAGATATGGATCCTGTTTCATTCTTCTGCATGTGGCTATCCAATTCTCCCACTACCATTTATTGAATGGGGCTACTTTTCCCCAGTGTATACTGTTGTCTGCTTTGTCAAAGATCAGTTGGCTGTATGTGGATGGTTTTATATATGGGTTCTTTGTTCTGTTCCGTTGGTTTATATCTCTATTTTTGTGCCAATACCATATTGTTTTGGTTACTATATTCTTTTAGTATAGTTTGAAGTCTGGTAACGTGATGCCTCCTGATTTGTTCTTATTTCTCAAGATTGCTTTGGCTATTTGGGCTCTTTTCTGACTCCAAATGAAGCATAGAATTATTTTTTTTTAGATTTGTGAAATATGAATTTGGCATTTTTATGGGGATTGCATTGATTTTGTAAATCACTTTGGGTAGCATGCACATTTTAACAGTGTTGATTCTACTGATCCATGAGCATAATATGTTTTTGCATTTGTTTGTGTCTTCTGCTATCTCTTTCCTCAGTGTTTTGTAGTTTCTTTGTAGAGATCTTTATTTCACCTCCTTGGTTAAGAATATTCCCACATACTGTGTTTTCTTGGTGGCTATTGTGAATGGTATTGAGTCTTTGATTTGATGCTCAATCTATTAACATTCTTAAGGACAAAAATCTGTTTATGCTTGAGGATATTGTCTTCCTCTTTGTAAAACTCTCCTCTCTACCACCCTCCCTCTTTTTGTTTAGGTACCTACTGCTATACCTTCTACTGGTCTTACTTCAAATGAGGTGGTCTGGTCTTCCTTAAACCCCTCCAAATAAAACAAGTGTCTCTATCATAACTTCCTCTTCTTTGCCTTCATGTCACTTATGATGTCTTACTTAAATATTATATGTTAATAATTCTTATTTTTCTCTCCTATAAATCTGTATACTCCATGAGAGTAGAAATTGAACTACTTTTAATAACCATTGTTGTCACAGTAGAAGGTGGCTACTGTTTGATGCAATTTGGTGAATAAATAAATTTATTCATTTTTGTCCTATAAGCCTGGTATATAGTTACATTAAGAAAAGCTCAATAAATAAATAGACTTATGTAATTTTCTTATTAAACTTACATGAGCTTTAGTTCTTATTTTCACTTTCTTATAAACATCTTGTTTTTTAAAAAAATCTTTATTTTGCATCAGAATTTCTCTATATTTTGCTTTTGGGTCTATGTCATAGCCAGAATGTAGAAGAGTAGAAATTCAGTATTATATAGTATAAAACTCTAATCTTTGATAATTTTTACAGTGTAATGAAATACTGAAATTATTCATTCCACTGTTCATATCTGTTTGTCATTCACTAAAATAATTAATCAAATAACAGTGACATCTTACAATAATTGCAAACATACAAACAGAGAATGAAATCAAATTAGGTGTTTGTGATTCAGAAGTATGTTATATCATAGTTTTCGAAAACCCAGCAAATCCTTTCTATTATAATAATTTTCGTAGGATTTAGAATATTTATTTATTTAAACTTATGTTAATACCACAGCATTTCCTAAATTTAGGTACCTGTAAATCATGGTGTACAATGCATTATTCCAGACCTCTACACCGTTGTTCTAAAGGAAATACACTCATTTACTATATATGAGTGAATTGAGTATATAATAAAATGTAAAATCACACAAAATTATGACAAAATAAAAGGTGAGATACACAAGTATTTGCTTTTTAAATAATTAAAAAATCTTTGTATTTATTTACACAATAATTTGTTCATGTGTAACATTTATTGGCCTAATTATTTTACTAAATATTTATGTATGCTATTAATTTTAATCTTCCTATCAATATATATCAAAAGACATTATGAGTTCCATTTATAGATGAGGAATCTGATGCTCAGACAGAACCATTGACTTGTTCAGGACATATGGTTACAAGTAGAAAAAGTCAGAGTTTAAACTCCAGTTCTATTTGAATGCAAAGCCTGTGTTATTTCCTCTTATTTGCTGCCACTTGCCAAGACCACTTGTCAAGTGCAAGTGTTTTTAATGTGTACAGTGTAATAAACAATGTCCTTTTACGCTACAAGGGGCAGAATCATATCACGCTAGGGCTGTAATCTCTGCAGTGTCAATGCCTGGGATGAAGGCCAAGCTCTGCAGTTTACTAGCCATGTGAACCTATGAACATTATTTACTCACTCAGCAGATCAGTTTTCTCTGTCAAATGGAACCAGTGATAAATAGTAATTACTACAAAGAGTGCTAAGAAGTTTAAAAAATTAATATCTAAAATACTTATGATAGTGCTTGGTACATGGTAAAGTCTAAATTAAAATTAATACATTGTATGGCAATTAGCTGGTGACAAGATACAGTTGAGTAAACAAAACAGATGCATTTGTCCTTATTTACAAATTCTTCTTTAGAAAAGCAATAAGTAAATGTTAAACAATAAAATAGAAGTTGAATAATTTATCTATTCTATAAAATATTTTAGTAATTTTCACTGAATAAGTCTGTACTTATCCAAATTTACTTGGTTGTACATACTGATATCAAAAGAAAGAATATATATGTACATATACACAGTACATATTGTCTATGTTTGTGTTACAAATCCTAGTTTATTTATAATGATGGCTAAAAGAGTTACAGCTATTCAATAATCATAAGAAAGTATTAATTTATAATTTTCAAAATATATTCAGATGTATCATCTTTTTCCTTATGTTATAGATAAGATAAAGAGCTATGGAATTAACTATAATTATTTATTTTATTAAATTTAAAAAACTGGCTACTATTCACATTTGGTGATATCACTTTATCCTTAATTGAGGATTTTAATTTTCATTTTTAATAAAAGCCTCTGAAATCATTTAAGTCTTAATTTTTTGGCATAATAGTTTGGGGATGTTTCCATAGTTTGGGGAGCTCCCTTGGTAACTATTTCAATTTCCAAAAGTAGTGTCAGTGATGAAAATGAATTTGAGGGCCAGTCCTGAAATTCAATCATGTCACATTTAAACCCCCAGGAGGGAAATATATATGGCTATTGTGGACTACATAGTCCAATAAATGAAAACAATCCTAGTTATTTTTAGATTATCTAACTAACAAGCTATCAATTTTCATTGCACTTACTCTAGTTTAAACATCATGTTCTGTTAAACATACATGGCAAAGCATATCTGTTCTTATGAGGATAGGTTTCTCATTCTAGGTCATCATCATTTTCCTTTCAAGTTGTTTATGAAAATAGCAGTCTGAACACATGAGCTTATACCATTTAAAAGCAACAAGAGAGTCTAAATTAGGACTTTAATTAGAAGAATTGCTGTAATGCTATAATAAATACTGTAGGAACATCTAAATGGTTTTTACATATCAAGCAAAAGTAATTTCCAGTAAAATAAAAAATAAAACTTAATCAAATCCTTTATAAATGAAAAATAAAATCAAAAAACAAAACCAAAAAAGTAAATAAACTGTATGATCCTCATCTAGAAATCTAAACTGAAATTATTTAAATCAGAAATATTATTGCCTTACCCCCCATAAATATAATTAGTAAATAATTACTGGAAAAATTACAGGCAGATTCTTTTTGGCCTGGTATTAAAAGGTTCATTAACATTTGAAATAAATACTTCGTTATTGAAAATGTTCAATAGGCAATTGATTTGCATAATAGTTCTCACATTATTGTGCATAAGGTCATAATAGATACAGCTAGACATAACTTTATTCTTTATAAAGTAAAAGTTCTTAATTGCTATATTAATTAAAGACATACATTATAATAAAGAATTCACATAGCTAACATAGCTATTTTTGCAAATTTTATTAAGGTAATATCACAACATAAATGGCATGCTTTTAATTGTCTAACTGAAAATAAATAAATACATTTTGGTTTTTAATAAATGATATATCACTAATGTTGAAAATGTTTTATTTGATTGTACTGGGCAAAGGCAGCCTTCATATTTAGCTTAAAATGCAAAGTCAAGTAAGAATAAGAGAAAGGCAGAGAAACAGCTCAAATGAGCAAATCCTTTTGATAATAAGTGAAAAGATACCATGATCAGCCTGTCTATAGTGAAAAACATTATCTCCAAAATTACTGAATTGATAGTTTCAAGGCTTGTGTATGGTAGTAGCTGCCGAGATCACAGCATTCATATGTGCTGTTGATTATTTAAAAGGGATGAATACGTGATATAATATAAATTATCAAGATGTCCACATGTAGAAGTGGCCTAAAAAGAGAAACAAGATCATTTGTCTCTCTTATTTTAAATCCACTTGCATATAGCAATGTAGAGTTATAAAAGATTTTATAAAATCAAAAAAAAGCAATTCAAGTTCTTATCAACATTTACTAAGTACCAACTAGTAGGACAAGATTACATTTTATATACTGGGAAAAGCATCCTCAGAACACTGCTTAAAAAATGGAAAATCAGATGAACAATAACTTGAACATAGCAGAGGAAGTCAGAAAAATCAGGTATCATCCCTACACTTAAGGAACTCAGAATGCTAGGTTCATTCATTCATTCAGCAAATATTTATTGAATGTTTACTCTGTGCCAGGACTATTCTGGCAACTGTGATTACAGCAATAAAATCTCTCCCTTGTGAGGCATATCTCTTGGGGAAATAGTCAATAAATAATCTATAAAATTGAATATACATGGTAGTGATTAGTGCAAAGGAGAAAAAAAATACAGCAAAGAAGAAGGTTAGTGTGTATTTCAATGTGTTGAGGTAGTGGGGTGAGAGGCCAGGGAAGGCCTGGTTGAGATGTGTTTTATGCAATGACCTCAAGGAAGCATGGGAGTGTGTCACAACAGAGCCCATTACAGAAAGAGAGAAATGGGAGAGGCAAGGTTCCAGTGCAACAACGTGCCAGTGTGTGCCCAGGAGCAATTAGCAGGCCAGTGTGGCCAGGGCAGTGCATAACAAAGAGAGAGTAAGAGGAGTTGGGCTCAGAGAGAGGTGAGGGAGTAAGCTGGGGTACAGGAAGTCCTGTGGGCTGGCTGCAGGAAATCGGACCCTCACTTTCACTCTGCCAGTCATCAGCCTGCAGAACACTTGAGTGACAAGGCGGTGCATTCTGGCTTTTTTTTTTTTTTCTGTACATAACAGGTTCCCTCTAGCAGCTGGGTGGAGCTGGAAGCAGCATACTTAGAAGTAGAGAAGAGATTCCCATTTGTAAAATTGTAAAGTGGGAGTTTTTAAGTCTTTAAAAAACTTTTTGCCACCTCCTTTGCTTTACAGGGATCGCCTCATGATTAAGGCAAATTCCTGAGTGTGCGCGTGTATGCGCAGGTGTGTGTTTGTATGTGTGTGTGCATAAGCGTGTGCCTGTGTGTGGAAACCAGAGCTTCCTGTGGAGCCTCGTGTTCAGAATAGAGCCATGGTTTGACAGCTCTCACTCCTTTTCCTTCTCCCTCCTTTCTCTTTTCCATATTCTTTTTATTTTATTTTATTTTTTATTTTTTTTTTTGAGACAGAGTCTCACTCTGTTTCCCAGGCTAGAGTGCCGTGGCGTCGGCCTAGCTCACAGCAACCTCAAACTCCTGGGCTCAAGCGATCCTCCTGCCTCAGCCTCCCACATATTCTTTTCAAATGCCAACTAGCCTCTGCTTCTTTTTAGTATTTCATCCTTTTCTGTTTATCTGTTTTATCTAGTTTCCATTTTTTCTGCTACCCTTCTTCCGCTTTCACTCCCAAAATAAGAAATGGTAGATACAAAGCAACAGGAAGAGGCAGAGGGAGATGCACAATCAATCACGGTTTATTCACATATCTCATGCTCTCTCATTAAGAATTCCTGTAAAATATAATTATTCTTTTCAGACCATAAAGGTAATATATGCCTATTTTTGAAAATTCAAAATATACAGAAGGGATAAAAATGATGGACCAACTCAACCATAATATGATAAATATTAAATTATTCCTGGGGGGAAGTGGCTATGTTCATCTTTTTGTTTTGTATTGTGATTAATGTTGTTGAATTCAAAGATACAATGAATTAAGGATAATTGATATTTATCTTCTATGTTTATTATAAATACTTCCCCGGTTTATTAATTTGTCTTTTATATTTTACTACCTTTGAACAGATTTTTAGTCAGTTCTATTCCTTTGCAATGTATTTTTTAATTTATTATTTTTTTGGAAGCATTCAGAATGTTTTCATTCTAAAATACATCTGAAACATAACATTCCAATAAAATGTATTGAACTTAATTATTCCATCAGTATAAATAAGAAGAAATAGGACAAGTGAAGCAACTATGAGTGCAGGAACCCAAGACTGGACTGAAGACAGCTTAGATTTGAACGTAAGGATAATGGCACATCATTATAGTAAACTCAGCAGTTAGCACCCACCGTTCTCCCTTCCCTCTCATTCCTGAATTATCTGCCACAACAAATCACTTCTCTGCCATTACTGCAGGTGTAAACAGTCCCACTGGTGACCCTCTGGGACAGGATACAAAGCCGAAGGGAAAGTTTATCAATCTTACTTCAGGGTGGAAGCCAGTACACGAGTTATATTCTACGTAATGTCACCTTCCATGATCCCAACCTCAAGAAGTTTAGAGTGGGTACCACCTGTAACCTGGACATACTTCTCTGTGCCCCCGTAGTAGGTTAATTCTCTAAGTTCTCAATATGCAAAACTAAATCATCAGTGTGGCAGAATGCCTTTAAAAAAACAAACAAACTCTGGATTGTCTAAAAACTAAGATGCCACAGAAAAATGTAGAACCCTATCTCCAGAAACTTAAGAAATAGGGAGAATGAGGATCCTTAATTTATTATATGCTACTACAAATTAATAAAATAAAAACAAACACCCCAATACAGAGACATATTTCAGAATGTACGCTAAGTGACTCTTCCTGATCTCTTTGTTGAGGCACAGAAATAAATAGAAGAAATGCTAGAACATCAGAGTACATGATAGGTTAAGAAAGGCATGTCACTATCACACTCATATTCACAGAGAAATCTAAGTCTAAATGTAAATGTAATATAAATATATATACATAAAATCAAGTCAAAGAAAAGCCACTAAACACAATATCAAAAACTGATTCGAAGACACTGGACACAAACTGGTGGCGGTTAAGTTGACAGTCTATTTTAGTATGCTCTTCCATAATCAATCAGGCTACTTTCTTCTCAAGGAGATTTCTCAGTAAAAGTCTCTGATGGGAGGATGTATAGGCTTTAGTCATTAGTTTCAACATCTAGTTCACATTCAGGTCTTCTTCCATTTCAACGTACAGGCATCCAACTGGCTATCGGGTTGCTTCTTGCTCAGCACAGCGGTACAAGGGCATCTCTCCCACTTCTATGGCCTTAGTGTCTGTCTTATAACCCCCTATTCCCAACCTATCAACTCCCACCTCTACCCCAATTCTTCCATACCCTATAGTTCCATGTCCTAGGTCTCCTCTCCCAGGATGTCTACAACCTCAGACACTTCTTCCGCAGCTCATTTAGAGAGCGAGTGCTTGACCATCACAGAGTGATGCTCACCCCTAGGCAAGGTTCTCATGACATGTCCCTTATATAATCCTACTTTTAGGAAAATGAGAAGGCCTCTCTTTCCAGTTGTTTCCCTGGCCAGATCTCCCACAGGTCAGAGGTGGACTTACTCTTCCTGGGTATGCTCTAATCCAAGTACTGTTTAAAGCTCTGCCGAAGTTCTAGTGCTGCCTGGAGGATCCCCTATTCTGGCACCAAATCTCTATTTTTTGCTGCATGAAAGTGAAATGTTCACTGATATGACTTTTTTATTATTCATTATATTAATAAAATATTCATTTACAAATATCTTGGAGGTGCATTTTAGCACAACTTTCAGCACTGTCCGGGTAGCCATCTCCACGTCCCAGGAAACAAAGGAGGATGCAAGTGCTGTGCCTGTGGTGGACCCAAGACCAGCTGAACCTCAGTTTGAGTTAGCTTGGTGGGTATTTAGTTAAATGCTTTGTGGGAAGGTGGCTAGGTTCGTTGCTTGGGTGGCTATTGCTCTATTTAGTTATATGGTCAACCTGCTTACTCAGCCTGCCCTTTCCCTCTGTCTCTGCCCTGTACCTGTCATGATCAACTCATGTTCAATGTCCTCCCTCAATTATTTTAAGCTTAGAAAGTTTTTTCCCCAATCCGAAATTTTTCTATGATATCAGAATTTAGTTATTTTAGTGCAGTTTTTCAGTACGAGGGAAATGAGCATCCCATTTACAGATCATTATTTTGTTTACATATATAACTCAAATTATTTAACAGTATTTTTTATTTTGTAAAGATCATGGATGAAGAGGAAGAAAGAGAGGGAAAGTGAGAAATAAATTCCTCACTATGGCTAAAGATAAAGCACTGTGTATGTGGTGCGTGTGTGTAAGAGAGAGAACACGTGTAGTGTGTATTCATGTTTATCTTGTACGTCTCTATCTGAGGAGGCATCTCAATTTTGGGAAATTGCACGGAACTGGGAATTAGAGATCTGTGTTCTTTCTAGTCCTGCTTTTGTCACTAACTATCTGTGAAAGCTTGGGCAAACTACATCATGTGCGTCTCAGTTTCCACATCTGCATCTGCATTCTGAACTTGCATAATAATGTTGCGGTGTTTGGACTGTATAATATACATCAAAGCAGTAGCAGTATGAAGTTTCTATAAGTTTCCAACAATCATAAAGCTATATCATTTGTGTTCTCATTTGCATGTGTTTAAGCCCCATTTGGGCCTCATCCTATTGGTTCCAGTCCTGCTTCATCCCTGTTCTTTTTAGGAGAGTGGTGCTTTCAGCCTCTTTGTAAACACTTCAGGCAAATAATTGCCCTGTCATTTGATCCATCATCTCAAGACCCTACTGTCTTAGACTTCTAAGGGGACAAATAAATAGTGTGTAAATTTTTTGCTGGTGTGTGGTACAGGCTCCCCCTTTACCTCCACCTTTTATTTGTAATAGAGGCTATCTGGTTCCAGCCTCCCAAATTTACTGTCTGAACCAAAGTAACCACTCTGGTGGTATAAATTTAGGTCATGTACCTACTCAAAAGCCAAAATGGGATTCATGGGAGAGAAGGATTTGTGTGTCTGAAGAACTGTTGTCATTCTTTTCAGGTCACAAGATCCTACTTCTATGCATACTGTGCACTAAGCAAGACATATCCTGGAGAGTATGTGTATATCAATAACACTAATAACAGCAAATACAGAATGTGCCTTTTCAATTAATTATGCACTCTGAAAGCAAACAATATTGATTTGGGCTCAGACTGCATAATAAATGGAGACTATATAAATAAAATTATGTTTTTTGTATATATACAAACACAGACAGACAGACAGACACACACACACACATACACACACACATGTAAATACTTACTGTATTGACAATTTCTTCCCATAAATTCACCTGGGCACTCACAGGAATAGTTAGCAACCAGGTCTGTACATATTCCACCATTTTTGCAAGGATCAGCTTCACATTCATTTATGTCTGAGGAAAACAGACAGAAGAAGAGACAGAAGAAGAGAATTACTATTAAAAATAACTAGATATTGGAAGATTTTAGGAATCTTAAAATAGAATCTCCAAGTAATGCTATTTTTTGTGTACATGTGTATGTATGTGTGTGTGTTTAGTCAGTAATACAAATGCTGATTAAGACCAATAATTTATTAACAGTTAAATTTTAATCAATTTCTGGTGGAATTGAGAATCCAGATGAAAGACCAACAGAACTAAACCACTCTCCTATTCTGAAAATAAATATAATAGTTTGGGGGAAATATTCAGTATATCCTTAGAATTAAATCAAACAAATTAACCCTGATACAAAGATGAATTGGCATCACTTAAAAGATCTAGAAACCTCCCCTGTAGCAACAACTGCCAATTAACACTGTCTCATTTTATCTTAATTCATTAAAATTCTAACTGACAGAGATGTTTTAGTTTCTAAATAGTTCACCTTTGATGAATACGATGAGAAGCAAATTAGAGTTAATAGCTAAATCTCGTTACATGCAAAGTATAATAAATGTAAATGATGATCACTTCCTAATCTCATTCAAGGGTTTCTAAAGTTAGGATGACTAAAGGGACTTACTTTTGATATACTATTATTATGTCTGATGCTAAATAACATGAATTATAAAACATTCAGCAAATTATATTAATTCATTTCTGATTTTGGACAACAGTGAAAACAAGTAAGATTTTGAACACAAAAAGAAATAATGACTTCATGTTCAGTGAAATAAACCAGGCACAGAAAGACAAACACCACATGTTCTCATATGTGGGAGCTAAAAAAACTTGCTCTCATGGACACAGAGAATAGAATGCTAGAGACCAGAGACTGAAAAGGATGGATGGAAGTTGGGGAATGAAGACAAGTTGGTCAATGGATATAACATACAGTTAGATAGAATAAATAATTTCTAGTATTAGACAGAAGAATAGAGTGACTATATTTAGCGACAATATTTTGTATATTTCAAAGTAACTAGAAGAGAAGACTTGATACCAACATATGCAAATGATAACTATAGTACTGTAGTATAGTTTGAAGTCTGGTAACGTGACGCCTCCAGATTTGTCCTTTTTGCTTTAAATTGCTTTGGCTATTCAGGTTCCTTTCTGGTTCCAAATGAAGTGCAGAATTATTTTCTCTAGATCTGTGAAATATGACTTTGGTATTTTGATGGGAATTGCACTGAATCTATGAATCACTTTGGGTAGTGTGCACATTTTAACAATGTTAATGCTACTGATCCATAAGCACGATATGCTTTTCCATTTGTTTCTGTCATCTGTGATTTCTTTACTCAGGGTTTTACAGTTCTCTTTGTAGAGCTATTTCACCTCCTTGGTTAAGTACATTCCTAGGTATTTTATTTTCTCTGCAGCTATTGTGAATGATATTGAGTCTTTGATCTGACTCTCAGCTTGACTGTTATTGGTGTATAGAAATGCTAGTGATTTGTGTACATTGATTTTGTAACCTCAGACTGCTGACTTTACTTATCAATTCCAAAAGTCTTTCGGTGGAGTCTTTGGGCTTTTCTAGATATAACAACATAACATCAATGTAAAGCAATAATTTGACCTCTTTTCCAGATTTGGATACCCTTTATTTCTTTCTTTTGCCTGATTGTTCTGGCTATGACTTCCAGTGCTACATTGAATAGAAGTGCTGACAGGGGCACCCTATTCTTGTTCCAGTTCTTATGGGGAATGCTTTCAATTTTTCATCATTCACTATGATGTTGGGTGGGTTTGTCATACATGGCTTTTGTAATTTTGAGGTATGTTCCTTCTATGCCTAGTTTATTGAGGGTTTTTATCATGAAAGGGTGTTGGATTTTGTCAAAACTGCATGATATTGGCACAAAAATAGAGACATAAACAAATGAAACAGAACAGAGAACCCAGATATAAAATCATCTGCATGCAGCCAACTCATCTTTAACAACACATCTTCAACAAGCCGACAACAATATACACTGGGGAAAAGAAGCCCCATTCAGTAAATGGTGCTGGGAAAATTGGATAGCCACATGTAGGAGAGTGAAATATTATCCATATCTCTCACCACTCACAAAAATTAATTCAAGATGGATAAAAGACTTAAATGTAAGGCATGAAACCATAAGAATTCTATAAGAAAATGTTGAAAAAAACTTTTCTATATATTGGCCTAGGCAAAGAATTTATGAAGAAGATTCCAATGGCAATTACAACAACAAAAATAAGTAAATGGAATCTGATTAAATTAAAAAGCTTCGACACAACTAAGGAAATAATCAACAGAGCAAACAGACAACCCACAGAATGGGTGAAGTTATTCACAAACTATATATCTGAAAAAGGGCAAATATCCACCATCTAGAAAGAACTGAAACAAATCAGCAAGGGAAAAACAACCCCACTAAAATGTGGGCAAAACCATGAACAGAAACTTTTCAAAGGAAGATAAAAAAATGACCATTAAACATATGAAAAAAAATACTCAACATCACTCATAATCAGGGAAATGCAAATTATTAATAAAACCACAATGAGATATCACTTTACCTCTGTTAGAATGGTTTTTATCAAAAAGTTCAAAAAGAATAGAGCTTACATGGATGCAGAGAGAGAGCAAAGCATATACACTGTTGGTGGGACTGAAAATTAGTATAACTTCTGTGGAAAATGGTGTGGAGATTACTCAAAGAACTTAAAGTAGAACTACCATTCAATCCAGCAATCCCACTACTGGGTATCTACTCACAGGAAAAGAAGTCATTTTATCCCAAAGACACTTGCACTTGAATATTCGTAGCAGCACAATTCACAGCTGCAAAAAATGTGGAATCAACACAAGTGCCCATCAATCCATGACTGGATTAACAAAATGTGTTATATGTATATCATGGAGTACTACTCAGCCATAAAAAGATTAATTAATACATTTGACAACAATCTGGATGGAACTGGAGACTATTATGCTAAGTGAAGTATCTCAAGAATGGAAAAACAAACACCACATATACTTGCTATTAAATTTGAACTAACTGATGAGCACACATGTGCACAGAGGGAAGTAAAACTCAGTGGAAATCAAGCAGAAGGATAGGAGGAAGACGGGCTGTGTGGAAACCTACCTAACAAGTATAATGAACACTAGTTGGGTGATGGGCACACTTATAGCCATGATTCCAGCATTACAAAAAGCAATCCATGTAATCAAAAACATTTGTACCCTTTTAATATTTTGAAAAAGAAAAGAAATGATAAATACTCAAGGTGATAGATATACCCCCCAAAAATAAATATACAGTTCATCCAGTTATGCCTAAAAAAAAGAAAAGAAGAGAAGAAGTAATGACTAATTCAATCAAATATCCATCACTGGTATTTACAAAGCATTCCCTCTAAGCATAGCACTGTGCTATGTTTCCGGGAGGTAATAAAGTACTGGAGATCACACATCACTCCTTTTTACTTTCTCTTCCCATCATGTACTCCAGTTAAACTGCCTATCTGCTCTTATTTCTACAACTCTGTGTTTTGTTGTTTTTAACCATTTTACACACCTAAATGGCATTACTTGGAAATCATTTAGGTATGTTTCACCCATTCACCTCATCAGACAGTGAACTTCACTTCACTTCAGTGATTGCTGCTCCAGACTGCCTTGTTCTTTGTATGCCTGTAAATATCACACTCAGTCTGGAAAAACACTGTGTCCAATAAATGTTTACTGATAAACTTTTTATTAATACCAAAAGAACAGAAATAGTGAAGTGCACAAACTAAGCAAAACAAAGCAAAACAAGAAAACATTTTATTTCAGATTTGTAATGTGTCTTCTGGTACACTATAACATATCAAAATGTATTCCGAAGTCCTAGGTTATCACAGTTTCTTAAAGCAGTGTGACTGTTAATTTACCCTCTAACGACAAAACAAGGAAAAAAAATACTGGAAAACTCTCTATTTTATCTTTTCTTTCAACTTCTTTCTTCTAAACAGTATCCCCTCCTGAAAGCAGAGCTGGTGACCCTCTCATTCTAAGTTCACTACAGAAAGTATGGACTAAATTTCCTTAGGCAGGTGATGTCTTTCTCTTAAAAGGCAGCCTTTTTTTGATTTCTGGTTATCTGTCACAGCTTAAAAATAGAGACAGCTTATGCTGTGTTCAGAAAGAATCTAAATAATTTGATGACTTTTAAACATTCATAATAGGATAAAATCAGGATCTGTCGACCCCTAAAAAGAGCTGTGTACTATAAAATATGATAGACTCCCAAATATTTGATACTAAAACTCTACAGAAGAATGAAAGAAAAGAGTGAATGAGCATAAGTCATGTCTTCACTATTTTTACATGATGAAATATTGCTCTTATCAAAATCTCACTTGGTCTTTATATTGAACTGACATGCAAAACATTTTTTTAAACAACTTTATTGAAGTATAATTTACATACAAGGCAATTAATTCATTTTAAGTGTACAATTAAATGATTATTAGTAAATTTACCAAGTTGTACAGCTATTCACATAAATCAGTTATAGAATATTTCCTTCCCCCTATTGAGACCCCTGATTCCCATCCCCAACTACATTTCAAG
>CAUYRT010008386.1:0-28051 GCA_963574885.1 Lepilemur ruficaudatus | reverse complement strand
GCAGGAGGCCTCGTCCCTGAGCTCCTGGCCTGTGCTGATGGCACCTCTGGTGACAATGCAGTTACCTGTGAGGCTGGTCCTGGGTGTGGAGCCAGCTCAGACACTGCCCTCTGGGAACAGTGACTGCTCGGTTGAGGTCTGACTGCACTGATGGTTTCCATGAGCTCCAGAGTGATCAGGGGTCACCCTACAGGTGGGACCATGAGTCCCACCCCCAGAGTGTGGCTTACTCAAGGTCGCACAGGTAGGAACAAAGCTGAGACCTGAAACTGGTCCCTCAAGGCCTGCGTCAGGGATCCTTCTGGCAGGAGGGTGTTTCAAGTTTCACCTTTGTGTCCCCAGGGCTTAGCTCAGAGCCTGGCATGTCACAGGGAGACCAGTAAATGTCTGTTGAATGAACAATAGCTGCCAGCATTGACTAAGGGCCAGGAACTGTGGCAGCTGTAGGTATTTGTGTGATTTCATTGAGCCCTCTGCGCAGTACCTGAGCTCTGGGTGGTGGGCACTTTGCTCCCCTATGGGCAGATGAGGGAGCTGGAGTCCAGGTAGGAGAAGAAACCTGCCCGGCATCAAAGGGCCAATAAGTGGAGCTGAGACGTGGACCCAGGTAGTTATGGCAGAGCTGCTGTCTAGGCCAGTGCTGTCAGTGGAAACAATCAGAGCCTCCTGGGAAATCCAAAAAAATTCTTGTAGCCACATTAAAAAAAGTAAAAGAGGAATAGCTGAAATTATTTTAATAATATATTTTATTTAATCCAACACATGCAAATGTTTGTTGTTTTAACACATCAATATAAAAATTAATGAGAAATTGGACATTCTTTTTTTCCACACTAAGTGTCAAAATCCAGTGTGTAAATAACTCACTCTACCTCGGGACTCGCACCAGCCACATTTCAAGGGCTCCATAGCTGCTTGTGTCCAGTGGCTTGGGCATTGGATGGGCCACTCTGGACCCTCTCTAACCGAAGGGTGGGTATTGGGAGTTGTCAGCGGTGTGGAGCTGAGGGAGGCGTCGGAGGTGGTGGAAGGACGGACAGAGAGAGATGGAGGGACAGGCCTGTGCACATGTTGGGCTCCTGCCAGCACCACGGGCCTCTCCCCAAGCGTGACTGCCGGGTGGAGGGGCCGCCTCGGCAGAGGGGTGTCTCACTTGGGGCCACCCCTGGAAACTGAGGGGGGCCTGGGCAGGGCTGTGCAGAGCATAGCACCCCGAGCTTCCAGCCCCTGCGCTGCTGGGAGGGCCTGCCAGTCTGCGTGGGGATCTGGCTCTGAGCTCTGTTGCTTTTGGCCAAGGGCTGTTGCAAAACTCCCGGAGCACAGAACAGGTACGATGTGTTCCTCGGAAAAGGTTATGAGGTTTTAGACATAACAGAGGTTCTGAGTATACAAAGAGAGGACGTCTCAGGGCCTGTGTCTGCAGTGAAGTCATCAGACCCATGCAGCATGGGGTCACATTGGCTGACGTCTCTAAGGGCACCTCAGGCTTCGAGGCAGCCGGTGCTGGAGGTGACTCGGACCGACTTTGGTTGGGAGGCGGGGGCACTAAGGAGCTAGTGTTTTCTCAAATGGGGCTCGAATGAAAGAGGTTAAAAAACTGTCACTTAAAACATATCCTGGGTTCGTCCTAACGTGCAGGGGGAGAGTGGATGGTAAGAAAGCTCCCTGGGCCAGGCAACCGCAGCGTCGATTCCTGGGTTGGGGGCAGATATCGGGAGAACCTGTGACTAGTCCTGGCCCAGACAAGGTTTCTGGAAAGGTGAGTCAGGGTTTGGAACAGTGAGGTCTGGCCAGAGGAAGTGTTCCATTATGGCTTGATTTATGCTGCTGGAAACATTTTATACTGAAGATTGTCCACTGGCCAAGCAAGCCTTGGGTCCGGAGATCCAGCAGGGAACAGATGCTGGGTGAATAGTCAGCTCCACGTGGCTCGGGAGGACCACGGACTCAGTCCTCAAAATCCTGCACCGTGATGCAGAAGTGAGGGTGTGGCATGGTTGAAAGGGTGATGCCAGGCAAGATTTTTAACCTTGAAACAAACCCTTTTTGATAATGGCCATATCCATTGAGGCAGGGGTTGGGAAGCTGGGGGCTGGGGTTGGGCCAGAGTAGGGAGGCCTGCAGTCCACTCTAGGGGCCCTGTGGCCACGGTCATGGCTTCCTGGCAGAAAGTCCTTGGGCAAGCCCGAGTCTCAGCTTCCCTGTCTGCAAAATGGGGCTAATAATCCCTTCTTCCCTTGCAAGCTCAAATTAGATGCTACATATGGAAGTACTTTTTAGAGCAAAGCTCCCTGCAAATCCTGGGGGTTATTCTTTTTATTAACCCCACTGTGAATATTTTAATTTAATCTTTTATGCATTCTACAGTCTTTAGGTATAGTGTTGCTTTATCAGGATTTTTGAAACTTTTCATTATGAAAAATTTCACATGCACTCAAAAATAGGCTAGTATAATGAACCCCCTGTGCCCTGCTGTCAGCTTCAAGGACTCTTAATATTTCATCGGGGCAATTTTAGCTCACTTTATAATAATCCCTTTCATTAATTGAGTTTCCAAAGTGCTTTAAGGCCTTTGAAGTAAAATCTTACTGGACAAGTTACCACAAAATCTGCCCCCTTGTCTGGGAAAAAGAGTGTTTTTGTATATTAGGTTTTGGGGACTAACATTCTTGCCACAGGCTGTGATTGGATTTTTCGGTAACATCTAATTGTTGGTTGCACGGGGCAGAGTCACACTCGGGGGCCTGGAGGACCCTGTGGCTCCCCTGCCCTTCCTTAAACCACGGGGCAAGTTCAATTCTCTCCGGAGTTTGGGGGCCTCCGTTGACTCTGCCTTTCAATTTGCTATAATTTGAAGGGAAGAGGTTGTTCTAGAGTCTAAATGATTATTTACGCGGGAAACCTGGGAGCGGCTGGCAGGAATGATGAGGGAGCTGGGAGTTCGTCGTCTCCCGACAGCCTGCCTCTGTCGTGTCAGCCCGCCATGCAGGCGCCCCTTGGACATGGCCGCTTTGGGGACAGTCACCCATTCGTTCCCTTGGCTGGGTGCAGAGGTTTGGGTGGGAGAGATGGGGAGGTGGGAGCCCGAAGGTGGAGGCCGCTTGGTCTCGCCTTCATCTGTTCGGGCTCGGAGGGGTCTGTGCATGTAACCAGGCTTGGATGTGCAGTTCTTTGTCTCGTCTGTGAGATGGCGTTGGTGACGGCGCTTGGCCCAGACTTACCCTCGGTGGTTGTAAGGATGAAACGTAAGGCCCAGGAGATGTCCTGTCTTGTCTTGTTCCCCAGTCTGCCCCCTGTCCCTAGAATAGCGTTGGGCACCTAGTAAGTGCTCAATAAATTTATGTTGCAGGACGGGGAGGGGGAGGAAGGAAGGTGGGAGAGAGGGAGGAAAAAAAGGAAGAGTGGAAGAAGGGAAGGAAAAGCTACATTTGTCCATCCATTATTAAAAAATCATCACAAATCTTTCATTTCAGGATAAGGAAATGGCATTAGAAGGCCCCCAAGAACCAAATGCCCGTTTCCTCTGGGCTTTGAATGCCTTTCGCCTCTTTTTCTCTCTGTAGGAATTGTATTTCCATCTCTGGGGCTTAGCTCCACTGTCATCTTTTAAAGTGTTTTGGACTCACTCTGCGAAATCCACCCTCCGCCCCCACTCCTGCCTACTGTTCACACCTCTGCAAAGCACAGACAGGAGGACAGTCACTGCCACACCTCACCAAACGCCAGTGCTGAGCGGTCACTCAGAGTGCACTGCGAGGCCAGCACGGTCGTCTCCCCATCACCACAGAAGACACTGAGGCTCAGAGAGGTGAAGTCGCTCACCCAGGTAGTCACGGCTGGGAAACAGCCAGGCTTAGATGCAAACGGAACCTTGTGGGTCCCACAGCACCTGCTGCTCCTGGTGCATCACAGCTCTTTGCTTTCGGTTCCCCTCTCTGGGCTGGTGCCTGTGTCCCCCGCCCTCGAGGTCAGCCCAGAGATGGGAGGCTGTACGTACGTGTGCAGTAATCAAATGGGGATACGTCCTCCGGGACTGGCCACATGGCGCCTTGTGTTCTAGACAGCCGGGTGCCTGCAGAGCCTCCCAGCAATTCACGAGCCCTGGGGGGCAGGGGCATGGCTTACCCAGTGCTGTGGCACACATTGGTGCCCTACAGGATTGGCAGAAGGTCTGTCAGGGTGGGGAGGGGGAAGAAAAAAGTGGAGGGTCCCCGAGCCCCCCAAAGTAAAGTCCACGCCAGCTAGGACCTTGTCTGTCTTGCTTGTTGTAGTTCTAATGTCCAGTTCAGGGTCTAGCAAATAGTAGATGCTTAATAAATATGTATCGAGTGGATGGATGACCTCCGAGGCCTGCTTCCTTGTGTTCCCCAAAGCCGGCTTTGTTGTGGGTCCTCTAGCTACTGCCTAGAGGTGGGGGATGTGCGTCAGGCTAGGGACCACCCAGCGTGGGCAGTGCTGCCCTGGGGTGGACGGCATCTCTACCGTGCCTCACTGTGTCTCCACTCCAGGGATGTGGTGGGCTCCTGCCTACCTGGACCGAGTCCTCACAGCCTGCCCCTGGTTGGACAAGTATTCTTCGGAGTGGACTGGCCGGGGGGACCTTGCTGCTCGCCACGCCCAGTGGCTTCGCAGGGCAGTGGAGCGGCTGCTCCGTCTCCTGCCTGCCCCTCCTCTCCACCCTGCACGCTCACGCTCCACTGGCGGCAGCCTGGTCATCTGGAGGGGAACGCAGTGTCCAAGCTACTAATCTCCCGCCTTGGGTGCGCCCTTGACCTTTTCTTTAAACAAGGCCTCCCAGCCCCCAGCAACACTCCAGGTCACGTTCCCAGAGAGCCTGCAGAGCAGGGCTGAAGCTGTTTATTTTCTGAGATTTCAAAAAACATGCCTTTTCCCCCTCTCTGACCTTAAGCAAAACTTTTTTTCCTCCAACACTTGTATTTTTAACTTCATGAGAAAATATGGGAAGGGAGCAGTTTTTATTTTAGAAACTGTCATTTTTCAAGATCTTTTTGTTTACAAAAGAAAGGCTTTGGGGGATGGGGAGAATAAGCGTGTCTTTTTGGCTTCTGTGCTGTGGGGCCTACCTGGAGCTGTTTTCTGCCCAGAGCACGTGGCCCCTGCTCAGAGTCTTCTAGAGGTTTCTGCATTTTGAGCCTCCAGCTGTTTTGGTCGCTGTTGTGATCAAGGATTTCGGGGCACCTTTTTCCCTCCTTCTGAAGACTCAGGACTGGACCAGCTGAGCACTGTAAATAAGCTTGTCCCTCCCATGGCAGGAAGTGCTTAATGCTTTTGGGAGCGTGCATTCTGAGCAGGGTGCAGGCAGCGCCCACCTGCGGTGGCTTCCTCCCGCGGCGAGGGTCAGAAGATGGCCACAGCCTATGGGTATGTGCAGACTCTGCCTTCCCATCTGGTGGATGTATGATCTGAGGCCCAGAGATGGTTGGTGACTTGGTCTAGTCACAGAGCCACCTGGATAGGGATGAGTGATGGGTGGAGGGCCTGGAGAACAGCTTCTTGCCTCCTCGGTCCTTGTGCCGGGTGCCCTGTGTTCCTGCATCTCCCCCAGCCCAGCTGTGCCTTGCTGATGGCTGTCCTGGAGGCCGCGTCCCATAAGCACTGGCTGAGCTCCCCCTGGCCTCGCTGGGATAGCCTTGGCGTGGTTCCTTTGTTTTCAGTTCTTCAGCCCCTGTTAGGGTCAGGGAGGTCAAACACCTATGTTTCAGGATACTTCTAGAATTTAAAACTGTTAAAAAATTTTTTTACCCTACTTGCAAGCTAATACAATTTAAAACTTTTAGCAGGATAGTACTTATCAATTGAGAGTGGCCTCAAGAAAAATAGGAAAGCTGAACACTGCTTGCAAGGAGCACTCGCTTAGCATGGGAGGTTGAAAAGTAAGAAGCCCCAGTTGCTGAGCAGCCCATGGAAGAACATCTCTGCTCCCTTCTCTCCCCGCCGTGGCCACTATTCGGGCTCAGTGTTATTTCTCCTCTGTCCTGGATCTTTGCAATAACCCCTGAAATGCCCTCCCTCCTGGGTCTTGCTGATGTCAGATGATTCTAAGAGCCACGTCTGACCATGTCTCCCTTCTGCAAACTGGCCCCGACTTCTGCCTGTAGAGTCTTCCCTTCCCAGGTACCCCATGATCATAATCCAGCCGTCCCCAAGGGCCCACAGCCCCCTGAAGCCTTTCTGCCCAGAATGTCCTCCTGCCCTCTGTTGCTAGGCAGCAGCCTTCCAAGTCACTCGGAGACATCCCTTCTTTCCCTGGAGCCTTGTAGACTCCTTGTCTACAAGGCCTGGTTTCCCTTTTGTGTGTGTACAGCCCTCTGCTCACGCGGGTGCTGCATCGCCCTCTGTGTTGAGACACCATCATCTCTTCCTTGTCTTCCTCGTCCTCTGGGCTGGGCTCCTCTAAGGAGGGGCTGCTTCCTCCTCTATTCCTGGCAGCTCCCCAGTGCCTGTCCAGGTCCCACGGGAGCTGCTCATTCAGTGACCGAGGTCAGGCTGGAGGGACAGAAAGGTTGTTCCGTAGTAGTGGGGGGCTCTGCCCAGGGGCAGGACTTCAGTCGGCCCTTGAGGGGTAAGCAGACATTAGATGGGTAGGTGAATTTGGGACAGGGGACATCTCAGAGGCCCCAGAGCCAGCCGCAGGCAGGTGGTAGCAATGCTGGGGGGTGACTGGCGGATGGATTTTTCCCCAGGATCTTCACGTTTCTTGTGGATTAATCTCTCCTGCTTCCTGAATGCCGATGTATGAGGTCAAGGAGGATTCCTTCGGGTTTCTGAAGAGTCACCAACTCATCAGAAAACTCACTGTGGTCTGTGCTCCCTTTTAGCCACACCCAGGGTTGGGTGTTCACCTGGCATCCTCAGAAAAGTGGGCTACTTTGTTTAGTCTGGAGCTGGGTGCACATGTGAGACTGCAGCTGCCTGGGTACTGGGGGCCGCAGAGCTGCTTCCCCCTGCAACCTCTCTGCCTCACCTTCACCATCGCCTGGTGCCTTTGCTTCATGGGGAAGCCCCCATGCCCCTCTGTGCATTGTTGTTGGGTTGCTGCCTTGAGGGGTCTTTCGGGTAATTCTTAAAAACACCCCAAACGTAGTTCTTACCCTCAGGGCATAAGCACGTTTTGAAGTCACAAACTTAAGGTTACTGTTTGCCAGATGGGACAAGGCGAGGGGCAAGGCTCTCCGATTACAGTCATCCCTGGGTGTCCCTGGGGGGTTGGTTCCTGAACCTCCCGAAGATACCAGAATCCACAGATGCTCACGTCCCTGATGGAAAATGGTGTAGTGTCTGCATAGAGCCTGCACGCATCATACTTTCTCATCTCCAGATTACAATACATAAAACAATGTCAATGTTATGCACATAGTTGTTACACTGTATTGTTTAGGGAACAGTAAGAAAAAGGTCTGTATGTATTCAGTACAGACACAATTATTTTTCATATATTTTCGATCTGTGGTTGGTTGAATTCATGAATGCAGAACCCACAGATGTGAAGGGCCAGTGGTGTATTGACTTCGGGGTTTACAAAGCAGCCTTTAGTCATTTAGTGCTGGGAAAGCTCGTGAGCACCAGCTCTGGGCCCTGCACCGCACTGAGCGTTTGGGGGCATCTTCTCACGTAAGCCTTTGGCAGCCTCGTGAGCGGGAATGATCCCATTTTATAGACAAAGGAACTAAAGCCAGAAGAAGTTATGTATAAACTGTTGTTTAAGGTTATACAGCTAGGAAGTGGCTGGGTGTGGTACTGGTTTACTCTCTCCTTTGAATCTTACAGCCTTGTGATCAGGTGGAGATATGTTTTTATTGCCCATTTAACAGATGAGAGAATTCAGGCCCGGAGAGTCACGCAGAGGTGCGTGCAGCCTGCACCCCTGCTCCTGACTGCTGACCCAGTGTGCTTTCCTCTGGCCGTGCTGCCTGTTACGTTAGCTGACACATGCTAAGCGCTCCCATGGGGTAGTTGTAAAACCTTGAATGCAAGGTTTGAACTCAACTGAGGAGCAGCTATGGGGTATACAGCAAGCGCTCTCTCTGTGTATTAAGTGATTGTTGCTCTTGTCCATCCCTTGCCCTCCCCTCATCCTCTCAGTGCATTTCCCACAGGGCTGTCACTCTAGTGTGACCCTTGACCACGGGCACTGGTGGGCACAAGGTATCAGGCAAATCGGCTTCTTGCCGGCGAGAGCCATCAGTGTGCTTCTCTGTACCTCACTCCCTTCGGATAGACCTGCGTCCCCCTCCTCACCACCTGGAAGATTTTCCGGTGATATGGGTAGGCGTGGATGGTGGTTTGGAAGCCCCTGCCCTGAGGCAGCAGTTAGTGCTAGGGGAGGGTGGGGCAGGTGCCCCATCCCTCATTAGATCTCTGTGAGTGGCACCCAAGTGGGGAGTAGGAACAATACTCTATTGTTATGTTAAACCTGAAATAGACACCCTCAGATGGAGGGGGTGAGTATGCATCTATTATGGTCTAATAATGACAGGAGCACTCGGTGTCTTTTCAGATGCTTGATGATCACCTGCTAATCCCCCGGGGTCTGGGAAGCGAGCATGTTCACCGCCCCCACCTGGGCTTTGTAGAGCTGGGGAAACACCGAGACTGGGGCTGCGCAAGGCGGAGGCTCAGCTTCTCCATTTGTTTTCCCGGCTTGAGGAGATGCGTGTGTGTTTGCTCCTGCCCCCTCCTGGGACCGTGAAAGGGCACCTGGGTCTGGGTGAGAGGCGTGTGTGATGGTGAGAGAGCCTTGCACAGACCCAAGTTCGAATCCCAGTTCTGCCACTTGGGCACGTTTCTGAACCTTTCCTATTCTCAGTTTCATTGTAAAATGGAACAAAACCTGCTTTTAAAGGTAGGTCTATAAGGTCTGGCCCAACCCAGTAGATGCTTTGGCATGTGAGGACCACATCTTAGTTGGTTCTCTGTGCTCCCCTCCCCCCCCCCACCAGCTCCTGCCAGGACCTATGAGTTGGGGTGAAGGGCTGGATTGCAGAGAAATGTTTGAACCTCAAATCAAAAGGGGCTTCCCAGGGAGATCTCTGCCCTGCCTCCAGCCACCTGTCGGGCCTGCCTCTGGGGCCAGGACTCACACCCAGGGCACGAAGCAAGTGGGAAGCAGGCGTGGCTGGCTGTGAGGAGACTTGGTTACTGACTTGCTGTGTGGCCAGGGCCATTGCTGTAATTCACAGGGCTGAGGTGGAAAGGTGAGAGGGTCAGATAATTTCTACAGTTTTTGAGGTTCTAGGCCAGGGATCAGCAAACCGTGGCTCTTAGGCCAAATCTGACCTGACTTTTGTTTTTATAAATTAAGTTGTATTGCAACACAGCCGTGCCTGTTTATTTACATATTGTCTACAGCTGCCTTAGACAGCCTATGGCAGCAGAGTGGAATAGACTTGACAGACCATATGACCTGCAAAGACAGAGGCCCTTCATGGAAAAATCTTCCAGCCCCTCATTCAAACCATGAGCATTGTAAGGACAGAGAACATGGGTTCTAGACTCAACACTGGGCTGGGCACAGTGGGCACTCAATAGATACTAACTGAATACATAAGTAGAAAACCTGATTTGGGCTTCAAGAAATAAGGTTTGATTACAAATAGTTTGCAAGTGTTTATCCCATATAAAGAAAAGCCTGGAGCTAGGTGGCCCCAGGGCTGGCTTGGCAGCTCAGCAGTGCCGTCAAAGACCCAGACCCTTCCCTTCTTTCTCCACCAGCATCCTCAAGGAATTGGTTTTGTCCTCAGGCTTGTTTCCTTATGTCACAAAGTGGCTGCCATAGTTCCAGGCATCACATCTAGTCCTGTTTAGATGTCCAGCAGAAGAAGGAGCTTTGTCTCTTCCCATCCTGTTCTTTATCCCTTTCCTAAATCTCTCCAGCATATTCCCCACAGTCCTACTGGCCAGAACCCGATCTCATAGCACATGCCCTAGCTGCTAGGGAGGCTGGGAATGTATTTGGCTTTTCCTGACTCTATAGTTAGAGGTAGACTCTGTCCACAAGAAATAAAGGCAGAAGAACCACTGGCTGTTGACCGGGCACATTTCAATGTTTGCCACAAAGCTCAGTGGCAGCTGCAAGAGGAGATGTGTAGGTGTGGTTGGGAGGGCAGGCACAGTGGCAGAAAAAGTTTCACTGAGAAGGCCCTGGGAGGTCTGATCAAAGTCCAGGCAGCCTCTTGCTCTCTCGCCCTTCCACCTTCCACCATGGGATGGTGCAGCACGAAGGCCCTCGCCGTGCTCTTGGACTTCCCACCTCTAGAACCACGAGCCAAATAAACTTCTATTGTTTATAAATTACCCAGTCTCAGGTATTCTGTGATAGCAACACAAAACAGAGTAGGACGGGCTTCCTGGTGGAACCCAGTGGGAGCATCTTACTCTGAGCTGGCAACCTCTTGGCGGTGTTTGAAGCTGTCTTTGCTGGAAACCTGCGTCTTCCCAGGGCACAGGGCCCGGCCTCACTGGGGCCTCCCTTACCCTTTCTGGCTTCGGTTTCTTCCTCAAATGTTGGCAACCCTGGGCTCAATCCTCTGTGTTCCAGGAGAGGCACCTGAACTCATAGGTAACATTTATTGAGCACTTTCTGCATACGTGTGCTGTGCTTGGCACTGCACATGTCTTGCTTAATCCTCACAATGCAGCTCCCTGAGGTCGCTACTGTTTGCTGATTTATTCCCTTATTCTTTCATTCTCCGAGATTACTGAGCTCCTGCTGTGTGCCCGGCACGGTTCCAGGTGCTGAGTAAGGCGGACATGTTTCTACCTCTGGGGAGCTGACACGCAGTGGGAGTTACGCAGGGGAACAGGAAACAGGGTGGAGACCTGAGGTTTCTCACTCAGCCACACACCTGGCAGCAGAGGAGCTGACAGCAGGCTGGAGTCTTGAATGACGACCACATATCCCTCCACCTGCAGCCCAGGTCCCTGTCTGGACACTGTTGTCTCTGCCCGGGTGTCCTGGGCCTCTCACACTGACCATTTCCAATGGGCCTCGTTGTTGTTTTTCTTATCTCCAAATTTGCTCTTGCCCTCGCTGTCTCTACGAATGGCCCGGGAGCTCGTCCAGACACCCTTCTCCCTTTGTCTCCAAATCCTGCTATCCAGAGCAGTCAGATGGGCTTCCACAGACAGCCTCCAGGACCTCGTCCCCACGGCTTCTGCTACGGTTCCAGCCCTCACTTCCGGGTCCCCCTTCCTCACCTCTTTCCGAGCTCTGGTGTACTCAGCTCTGCTCTCCTATCACTGAGCCTTGGCACATGCTGTTCCTCTGCTGGGAACAGTGCTGACCCAGCCACACCCCTGCTCCTGGCAGATTCCAGCCCGTGCTCAAACACTGCTCTCCTCAAACACTGCCGTCCGCATGGCCTCCCCTGACTCTCTATGCAGACTTCCTTGCACACCCGCGGCCCTGCGCACTGGGCCCCCCTGAGTGAGAACTCCTGAAGGCTGGCGCGTCTGCCCCCACCACCCTAGGAGTGCAGGGACCAGGCCTCGTCTCCTCTTTCACCGCAGTGCCCAGAATAGTGGGTGTTTATTGACTGATGGAACCAAGAGATGAATATTGGAGCAGGTTTCTGAGAGAGGCCGAGGAATGCTGATCCTGGAATTACGTTTCGTGCCAGGAGAGACGGTAGAATCCTGGGTTTCCCTTAAGTTCATCTAACTCACTAGTTTCCAAACGTGCCTAAATGTCTTGGAAACCTGCTGTGCCTCACTTTTATGGTTCTGGGGGTTGTAGGGGGAAGGTCCCTGGGGAACCCTGCAGGGTCCCAGTGACAGAGTTTGAAAACCACTGGGGTTTATCTCATGCCCTTATTTTGTGCATGAGGAGAGCGTGAATTGGAAAAGGGATGGGTTGAAGGTGTCCCCGACCTTATGGTGACTGAGCCAGAAGTGCTCATGCGCTCTCGGCTCCCTCCCAGGGTGCCATGGGCCCCGGTTTATGCAGACGTTCTCAAGGGGAGGCAGCCCTTTATCCTCCGGGGGTACTCAGCTCCCCTGGCACGAGGCAACCACCGCAAAGGCTCAGGCCAGGAGTTTGGATTTTTCTTTAAACTTCGTGTCATTCTCCCTAAAGGAAAATGCTGCAGCTGAGTGGAAAAATCTGCATGCCTTTTGATCCCGGGTGCCGCTGCACCGCAGGTTTTTACAAGAGTTGGCAAATATGTTTTTAAAGTAGAGAGGTGTGCAGGAAGTGGGCCTGCAAGGAAGGAGACTGTAAATACTCTTTTTTGTAGGGTGTAAAAAATGACATTTGGTTTATTTGAAGACTGGTGTGTTACCTTCTAAAGGATTAGGCACGGGGTTCGACCCTCAACCTGGGGTCACACTGCCAGGGTGTTGCTCGCAGACCAGAGTGTGTCTCCTAAGAGGCAAGGGCATGGGTGTAAGGAGTGGGGAGCAATCTGGGCGTCGTGGGCGTGCGGGATGGCAAAGGGGCACCTCAGTCTGGAGAGAGGCGTTGATGTGCAGCTGGTAAAGGACGGAGCTGCCCTCTCTGGCCCCTACGCAGTGGCCCCGCTTAGAAACACAGTCCTGGGAAAGAAGACAAGGTTCCCATAGTTTTCCCCCCAATTTAGGGTGAACTAGGACTTTGGGAGATTATCTCACTTGCCTTTTATTTCCAACAGATCAATAGCACTGTGTTTTAATAGACTCACCCTTCTATTGGTATCTTGACCTAGAGGTTTACAAAAGACTTCCAGACAGTTTTGGGGGTACACTTTTTATTGGGGTGTACTGTCCGTATAGAAAAGTGCAGAAACCGTAAACATACTGCTCGGTGGGTCTTCACAAAGCACACGCACAGGGGAACCCTAGTCACGGAACGGAACACCATCAGCACCCCAGGAACCCCCTTCCAGGCCCCGTCTGCCTGGGGGGTTCCAACACCGGGGTGAGGTCGCCTGCGTGTGCCCCCCGTGTGCATGGAGCCACACCGCGCTTGCCGTTTTGCGCCCGGCCGCTGTCGCTCGCGCGGTGGCGCAGCTGCAGTCCATCCTCGCTGCCGGCGCGGCGTCCGCTGTCTTCCGCGTGCATTTGGTATTCACAGCAGCCTCACGGAGTGCACAGGGTGGGGAGTTTTCCTCCCGTTTCACAGAAAAGGAAGCCCAGTCTGGGGAGGGGACGCCCCTGCCGAGGTTGGGGAGGTCGGCGGAGGTGGGCTGGGGCCGGCCGGAGAGATCTCCCCTGGATCTCTGGGGACACGCGGGCCCCCGTGATGTGCACAGAGACCCGGTCAGTTGGGCACGGTGTGTTTCAGTACTTTCCCCTCAAGTCTCACGCGAATCCTCCGTGCTGCACTCGTTCTGTGGAGACGGAGCCTCTCTCCTTCCTGCCCCAGAGCACCCCCTGGAAGGCACCGGCCCCCTCGCGTGCACCCACTTTGCAACGCCGTCGTCATCCGTGTTTCTGCCGTCCCGCTCAAACTGAACCCAGCTAGAAGCCCTGCAGTGGGGCCGGCTGTCCCGGGCGCCGTGCCTCAGCCTCCCGCCTTGAGGCGGGAACATACAGGCAAAGGCGCCTGCTCTGTCCTCAAAACCTGCGACGGTGCCCCGCTGTCCAGCTGTGAATGCCACGAAGCCACTGCTCATCCTGTGCTCCGGCTGCTCCTCTTTTTAAATGGGACTCTGTCCCCAGGGACACCCACGCTGCCATCACCTTCCCACTGCTGCAGCAAACTGTGTTCGTAACTCTGCGTATTTTTTTCTGGGCCCTGAAGGCCACACCCCCTCCCGTCTCCTGGCACAAGTCTGTCTGGAGTTGTGTTGCTCTGGGAGCTGAGAGTGACGTCCGGGCTGGGGCTGGGCGTGTGTTACCCACTCCACAGAGGGGGCCCAGGGACACTCCCCATTCCATAGCTGCTGAGGAAGTGGCTTGATCTTTCTGGGAGTGATTTGTCCTCTACCTTAGAAATTGCCAGTGGCCCTCTCTGGTCCTACCGAAGGCCCTGGCTCTCCTTTCGAGTTCCTTTGACTGTGCTTCCTTACCAATCAAGTCCTAGGCTTTCCAAATTCCCACTGCAGTTTTTGCTGTTTATCTAATAACCCTAAACAGCAAACACGTAGCCTGTGTAGCATTTCCCCCCTGCCCGTGTCAGTGGCAGACATTACTAATCAAGCACGAGACTCCTGCCCATTGAGTTCCAGAACTCCTGGCTGCCAATGCCATCTTCTCGGAGTTCACATTCTTAATGAAATCTTTTTGCCATCGTAGCACTAGGTGGTAAAAGTAGAATCCCACTTTCTGCCAAGGAGACTTGATTTCTTACGAAAGTGCCCAGAAATGAAGGAAAGACGCATTTTGAAGCATCCGTTAGTTTCCTGGACTTTTCCCCTTTGCATGTGGGGCACAGGGAGCGTGTGATGGGGCTTGTCTTACCCAGTGAGAATTCTTAATACAGGAGTGCACATTCCTTTGGGTGTCATTTGCTGCTTCCAGAATCATACTTTCGGGAGACTTGAAGCTAATAAAATAAATAACTGGGCTTCCTCCTAGCCTGTTGAGGTCTCACAATTGTAGCTTGTTAGCAGAGTCCTCAGAATATATCCAGGATAAAAATGTGACTTTGTGCAAGTCCCCAGTTTGGAACAGAGTCACTTCCTGCTTCCTGGGTGACACTGGGTGTCAGGAGGAGCCCAAGGGCAGGGGGCACTCTTCCCGTGTCCAGGTGAGGTGTCCTGTGTTCCTTGCCCTACGTGTTTATTTCCAAAGCAGAGCCCTGGGCTCACCAGAGCAGCTCCCGCCTCGGTTCACAAGAGTCGGTTGTTCTTCCTCTTCACAGGCGGCGGCAGGCGGAGGGTGGGGTCGGAGGCCTGTGGGACAGTGGCGGCTCCTCCCTCAGCCCGTGTTGCTACCTGCTCCCCTACACATCTTGTTATTACAGCTTGACTGGCTGGGTGTGTCAGGCCTCATGCCAGCCTACCTGGTGGTTTCAAACCAGACTTAATCAAAATGTAAATACTTCTTGGGGCCAGAAGGCAGGACCGTCCAGGTGTTTGAGCAGAGGCTGCGGAGCATGGGCGCTGCAGGAGAGGCTGGAGGCCTGTTGGGTTCCTTCCACACAGAGGTCTGGGGTTCCCCGGGGCTGCTCTGCCAGGGCCTGTGGAGGAGCCGCTGTCCACAGGGTGACCAACAGCCCCCTCCACTTCCCTGGCACCCCTCACCAATGCCTCCCCTACCCACTGCTGCGTATCTGCTGTGCGTGCTGTCACTGGGGCCAAGGTGGTTCTGGTGACAGCATCTGCTCCCCTTCTCCTCCCCTGACCGCCCCTCCTTTTCACCCCCCCCCAACCCCAGTCAGTGAAAGAAGGTGGTTTAGAGGTTGCTGGATCCAATCCCTGACATTTTACAGAGGGGAGACCTCAGGGCTCAGAGGGTCTGTGGCCCTCCCGAGGTTGCGCCGTGAGCAGAGGATGGACACGTGTACTCGTGGAGGGCTACCTGTGTGTCCGGCATTGCTCTAGGACCAGCAGGGACCAAGGCAGACGTGGGCTCTGCCCTGAAGGAAGGGCTGGATGGGCTGAGAGTGAACCAGGAAACAAACCAGATCCTGTTATAGTTATAAATAGTATACACGTATATGAGCGGATAATTTCTGCTGGTGATGAACACTCCGTGGCTGCTGCGATGCAGCCGGGTTAGATGAGAAGATGAGATAGACTCAGTGTCGTCTACCTTAGATGGGGCCTGGGGAGCCTCGGGGTGTGTGTGGGGGTCACATGAGTCGAGACACAGCTTCAGAAAAGAGCCAGCAAGGGACGATGGGCAGGAGCCACAGCCAGGGCCCAGGCCGGGCGGTGGCCGTGTGAGTGTGTCCGGAGTGGCGTGTGCCGGGCTGTGGTCGGGAGTGAGGCGAGAGGTGGGGGGAAGTCATGGGGGGTGTTCAAAGTGAGAGAATTGCATGATTTGATTTGGCTTTGAATAACTCTGGCTGCCGGGTGGAGATGGTTTGAAGGCGGCAAGAAGGGAGGTAGGAGAGTGAGGAGGCCGGTGCAGGTGAGGATGCTGGCTGGATGCTGTTCCAGGTGGCAGCCGTAGGGACAGACGTGTGGTTCACTGTGCCGCCTGCAGACTCAGGGGTGGACTCAGTGGATGGAAGGTGGGGGAGGGAAAGAAGGGTCCAGGGGTCTCCTGGGTTTGGGGCTCAGCCAGGGCTCCCGCAGTCCACTCATCTCCTGTCACATGGTGTCCCCTCCCAGCCAGGCGCAGGGTCCTTGCTGACCCTAAAGTGCCAGTGTGATGCTGACCCTGCAGGCTTCTGTGCTTCGCCTGGAGGGGCTGACTCACCTGCCCTTCTGGATCCAGAGGGCGGAAGGGTGTGGTGTTTCCTGGAACTGGGGATATAGGATCACTCAGAGTTTGGGCTTCATCAGGACAGTGTTTAGTGACTCAGCAAAAGATGCAGGGACATGGCTGAGAGGCGGCTCTGGCAGCCCTGCTGATGGGCCCAGCCAGCGGGATGAGACCGTGGAGGAAGGAAACCTCCATGGGGAACGTGGAGGGGATGGGGGGAGAAGCGCCCTGCTGAATGGTTGGTCCTTGGTGACAGCAGCAATGTGACCCGGGGCTGTCAGAGGCTCTGGGAACCTGAGGCCCCATCCCCTGCCTCCTACCCTCTGTCCAGGGCAGAGCAAGGGACCGGCAAAGCACGTGTCAGGTTCATCTCGCAGAGATCTGGGTGGCATCGAGCTCAGCACCACCTGCTTCTGGGTGACACCTCCGCCCACTCATTTCTTCAAGCATTCACTGGTTCACAGACTCTGTCAGAGGACTGCTGTGTGCCAGGCAGTGTCCTGGGCACTGGCCAGTCACGGGTGAGCAAAGTGGACATGGGCCCTGTCCTCTCGGGTGGGAACCCAGTAAAGACGTAAGCAGATACCTGCTGGCAGATGGTGATAAGTGCGTTTCAGAGCCAGACCGGGGAGTGGCGGCGGGAGCCATGCGGACACGATGCTGGGATTGATGGGGGTGTTCAGGTGAACGGGGGCAAAACTAACGACCCGTGTCTGTCAGAGTGCTTGGGGGAGCATTTTTGTGATGGTAAAAACCTGGAAAAAATAACCTACTTGTCCCTCAAAAAGAGAGCAGATGAAGGAATTATCTTGACAAAAGCTGTAGGTAGGCATGTTTTCTTTAAAAAAATTGTATTCTTTCTGTAAGCTTGAAATGTTTCATTTTTAAAAAAAGATTCTGGAAGTATGTATCTGGCAGAGGGAATGGCATGTGCAAAGGCCCTGAGGCAGGAAAAATCACTTTCCCAGTGAGGAAGCCAGTGCCCTGGAGGCCACACTGCATCTCTGTTTGAAAGTCTGCTCTCAGCTACCCCTGAGGCCATGGGCAAGGCCCCTGTAGGAGTCCCGGTGTCAGCTGGAGGGCTGTGTGATGGTGGAGTTGAACCTCCCCCGGATTTGGGGGAGGGGGCTCCTTCTGCTGAGTCAACCCTCTTTGGCTGGAAGCAGCAGAGTCCCGTTGTGGCTCTGCCCGGGACCTGTGGTGATTCCTCTCTCCTATTGTGGAGACATTTGCCTGCGAAACAAGCCGTCTGTGTGAGGCGAGTCACTGTTCTCCCCTTTTGTTCATTGCTGACACCTCGAAGGGGTCTGCTCAGCCTGCACTGCACGCACTGATGAGCTTCGGCGCCCAGCGGAGCCGGCTGAGCAGGCGCTTCAGCTTTGGGTCCGCTTACTGCTCTTCCTGGACTTTCTGATACTCGCTCGGGGACTCCCAGGCTCTGGAAATGTGGGTTGCAGATTGAGAGCCACTGAGCTGGTCCAGGCCCCGCTTTTCTGATGCAGAAACAGAGGCCCAGAGTGGAGGTGTCTGACCCTAACCGAGGTCACACAGTGAGGGAAGGAAGAGGGGACCGGCTGATATTTCTAGTCCAGAGCACCTTTTCTTGGCCCTGAACATGGGTCTCGGAGTCTCTAGTCGAGATTCATTCCACTGACCTCTCCTGGGGAAAGACGTGTTGTGTCTGCCCCCGGCCCTGAGCCTGGTGGGTGGGTGGGTGAGAGACTCTGGCCAGGGTTGCTGCACCTGCAGCTGCTTCCTGCAGACGCCCTGCTAGGGAGCACTCCCCCCCTTCCAGGTGACTCCCTGGCTGTGGCATCCTCCAGCATCTCTTGGGTGCAGGGTGCTGGGGGCCAGGGGGGACCCTTTTTTGGGCCTGTCCATACCAGGTGGTGGTTAGAGGGCAGTGGGGGGTTGCTTAAGAAAATGCAATATGAACTGCAGGACTCACTTCTCCTTCCTGGGCCTCTGTCCCCAGCTGTTCAGTGAGGGGCAGGGCTGGGTGGTCACCACAGTCCCTTCCAGCTCTGATAGCCATTTGATTTGAGTCTGCTACCCTCATTCATTGAGCTTCCTTAGCTGTGCTAAATGCTTTACATGCATCAGCTTGTCGACTCCTACATCTATAGGGTTGCAGAGGAGTCAGTTGAAGCTCAGAGAGGTTGAGTAACTTGCCCAGAGTCACACAGCTAGTAAATTACACAGCTGGGATTTGAACCCAGGCAGTCTGACCCTAGAGCATGCAGCCTCAATCACCACTGCAGCAGGCTGAATAACAGCCCTCCAAGATGTTGACATCCGAATCCCTGCAACTTGTGAATATGTTGTTACCTATAGTAAAAGGGACTTTTCAGGTGTGAGTAAGTTAAGGCTCTTGAGTTGGGGAAGATGCTCCTGTGTTATCCAGTGCGCCAGATGTGGTGATGGGATCCTGGCATGCAGGAGGCAGAGGGAAATTTGACTATGGAAAAGGAGTTCAGAGTGATGTAGCTTGAGAAAGGCAGGACCAGCGACTGCTGGTTTTAAAGATGGAGCAAGGGCCACAAGCCAAGGAATGCAGGCGGCCTCCAGACGCTAGGAAGGCCAGGAAATGGATCTCTCCTAGAGCTTATAGAAGGAAACAGCCCTGCCAATACCTGGATTTAAGTCCAGTGAATCTGATTTCAGACTTCCGACTTCCGGAACTGTAAGATAGTAAATTTGTGTTGTGTGTAAGCCCCTCAATTTGTGGGAATTTGTTACTGAAGCAATAGAAAACTAATATGACCATGTTCTCTCCTTGTAGCTGGCTGTCTTTTCTGTGTACAGATTTGATTTTGAATTCCTAGGGATAAAAATCTAATCTTCCAAACAGCACCCTGTGGCCATTTTATAATTACAGAAGCATATTTGAGGAAGACTTTGTAAGCCCAGCTGCCTTGTTGCTGCTTAAGAGTGCAGAGGGGACGTGGTCACAGGGAACCTGGGGCCCCAGCCTAGACGCTGCCCCTGTGAGTCTGCCTCTGGGCACCCACCTGTCCAGGAATCATCCTTGGTCCCCTGGTAGTGGTCACCTACAGCTGGTCTGCGCTGTGTGCCCAGCATTTCTTTGTAGGCTGAGCCAGCATGGTCAGGGCCAGGGTCTGAGGCTGCACCCCAGGCCCTTGCAGGGATCGCAGGTGCCCTACTTCATCTTTGGGTACCAGAGCTGTGCCCACAGCAACTCATGTTTGGTGGATCAGGGTCAGGTGCCCAGGGTCAGATGCACCAGGCATCCCATGCACACCCCGTTCTGCCCCTGGTCTCAGCTTCCTCATCTGTGAAATGGGTATGGGTGTCATACTGCAGCCCTGTTGAAGTCATGTGCTCATGGTAGAAGTGGCTGGGAAGAATTCTGCCTGTGGTGGGGGCTCTTGCTGCTGCTTCTGTACAGTTTTCTGTGGGATGTGTGGGCAAGGCTCATGGCCCCCTTGGAATCCTGTCTGGGTCCCCTGACTCCTTCCTAGGAGCAGCCTGCTCGGTGGGGTGTCCCTTGGCCCCAGGCAGCTGAGAGGAAGGTGCAGGCAGGAAAGGAGCTGCAGGGAAGTTAGGAGGCGCACGCCTTTCCTCCAAGTGACCTTAGGCTGCTCGGCCACAGGTGGTTGTGAGGATTAGAGAGGATGGTTGTGCTGTGTAGGCACAGCTGCTTCCTGAATCCCGTGGTCCTTCTGGGGCCTGGGCCCCAGCTACTGTATTGTTCCTGGGGAAGTTCAGCCCTCAGGCAGGGAGCCCTATAGGGCGTGGGGAATGCTGGCAGAATGGCTCGGCCATCCTCCTCCCCGTACAAGACAGAGCTGAAGGGCAGGAAGTCCTCCCCAAGGGGGGCTGATCTTCCAGAGCCTGTCTGGGAGCTCCCTCCGGGAGGAGGCCTGGTGTCTGGGCTCTTGAGCCTAGCCGGAAACTGGCACCACACCCCCGGAGGGCTGGCACGGGGGTCTGTGTGGCCCCTGAGCAGAGAGAATCCAGCCCAAGGGTTGCCTCCTTTAGGAAGCCTTCCCTGACCCCCAGGCTAGGCCAGTTCCCCCTCGCCTGTGTCCCTACAGCCCCCTGTTCCAGAGCCCATGTCCTCCAGAATCGTTGTCACCTGGGCACGTGTCAGTTCTCTAGAGCAGGGACCATGTGCCAGGGATTACGTGGGTCCTTGCAGAGTCTGCTGAATGGATGGGAGGGATTTGGGGGCGGCAGAGCTGAACTCAGGAAGGCCTTGGGAAGGAGGCGTGCCTAGGGACGCAGGGTCCAAGGGGAGTGTTGGGGGAGGCTGAGTCAAGGACAGGGAAGGGCCCTTTCAAGCCCCAGGTCCTGGGACCCTCACATGAGGTCAAGGATTAGGGTAGAAAGTAATGGGGACAGTTCACATTGGCTAAGCACCAACTCGTGCTAACCATTTTCTATTCATGATCTCATTTAGTCCCCCGGCAACCTTCTGAAGAGGATGGTGTCTCCCCATTTTACACTTAAAGAATTTGATGCTCAGAGAGGGTAAGCAGCTTGCCCAGGGGCACACAGCTACAAACGTAAAACCAGATGTGAGCCCTGGCCTGTCTAACTCCAAAGCCCTTAGGAATTTCACTGTACTGCAGTGGCTTTTGGAGGAAGCTTGGAAGGGACAGTTCTGGCCTCGGCCCTGCTGCTATTGGGGGTGAGTAGGGCCCAGGGTCAGGAATTTAAACAGCCATAAAGGAAAGAGTTCTTTCTATAGAGGTGCTATCTTGAGCTGATCTTTAAGGACAAAGTGCCAGTGCTGTGGAATCCAGGGTGAGGTTCTCTGGTCCTGTCCAGGAGCACAAAGAGTAGATTCCTTTGCCTTCCTCGGGATGTAACTCAATAGCTCGTAGAGTCATTGCAGGGACCTGAGGACTCAGCTGAGCTTCTCATCAGGGTGGGAGGGGACCGCACACGGAGCAGAAATCGCCAGGCCGTCTGGGGACTGTTCCCCACAGAGGCGGTGAGGAGGGTAGCGTCAGGGATGGCACCTCGGTGTTTGGCCCAAGTGACCAGGTGATGGTGGTGTCATTGGCTGAGATGGGGAGAGCTTGTGGGGAGCGTGTTTGGGGTAAGGTAGGTAGGAATCAGGAACTCTCTTCTGGACTCCAGTTTGGGAGATTTCATCTCTGCAGTGGGGACTCTTCCCTGTACAGGTACCTCGGTGGTGTGCTTGGTGTGTGCTTCCGTGGCTTCAGACTTTGGGGCAACTTTCTTAGGGCCCAGCTCTCTTCTGGCCCTTGAGCTAACTCCATGTCATCCTTGTGGACTGGGAATTAAGAACCAGACATTCTTAGGTTCAAATCCCAGCTCAGCCTCTTAGCAGCTGTGTGACCCTGGGCCAGATACCTGTCCTGTCTGGGCTTCTTTCCTCATCTGCAAAATGAATCTACTTTGCGGTGTTGTCGTGAGGCTCAGAGATCATGGAGGTGAAGCCCTAGGCCAGGGCTTTGTTCATCCTGAGCGTTTCGTGCCACAGACTTGCCAGGCCTTGCGCATACGCAGCTATGTCCACATCACAGCTTACCCAGACGCTGGGCAGATTTTGATTGGGAAGGATTTCTAAAGAGTCTGTTCAGCTTCTTTTAAGTAGGTGATGCAAAACTTCTGGGGAGAGCAGAAGTAATCATTACTCACAGGGAAATGCAAATATTTTTATGAATATCTTATGAAAAGTTGGGGAATTTTTCCTGAGCAAATAGTTCTGTTTATTTCTCCAACAAAATAGCCACAGTTGTGCTGCAGGGGCCGACCTGCCTGCCGGGGCTTTGCTCAGGGCCGCTCACCTCCCTTTCCCCCACCTTCTCTTCTCCCTCAACCAGAGCAAACAGACTGAAGACAAAAGTGACCAAATTTGGGCTCTGCTGAGAGAAGGGGATTACTCTTGTAGTGAAAAGTCAATTTTTGTGGCCAGACTTTCTCAACTGTGAAAACCAGTGTGGGCAAAAGCACAGTAAGCACAAAAGTACATTTAAAAAATTATTTTCCTTGGAAAGGCCATCTTCAAGAAGGTCAGTAGTGTTTGCAAGAGGACTGGGGTCTGCTTTCTCTTGAAGAAAATGTCCTAAAGAGACGCAGAGGAAGTTTTGAGTGAGGCCCAGAATAAGGAAAAAAAAAAAAAAAAAGACACAGAGGAAGGTTGGGGGGAATGGAGGGTGGGCGCCGGGGTGGGAGCAGGAGGGCTTGTCATGGGGTTAGCAGCCCACCCCCTGCCGGGCTCAGTGCAAGGGCTTTGAGCACATTCTGCAATGCACCCTTGCAAAGGGCATTTGGTTATTATGCCAGGTAGGAAACTGTGGCTCAGAGAGGTTGGGGAAGTGGCCTGTGGCCACCCAGCTTGTGGGTGGAGGAGTCACGGTCCAACCCTGCCTGTCTGCTGCGAGCCTGCTCTTTCTTCCCATGCCATCCTAGAAGAAGGGGCTCCTGGTCCAGGGTCAGGATAACCGGCAGTGCAGTGGGAAGAGACACACCCAGGGCAGGGCTGGGAGGCTGTGTGTGTCCTACCCCTCACTGGGAAGGTGGCTGTGTTCCCATTTTCAGGGAGCAAAATGGAGGCTCAGAGAAGCCCATGGTGTGCGGTGTGGCTCTAAGTCCATTTGGAAGCCGTCTCTTCCCTTCTGGCCCTACCTGCCCATCTGTTTATCCGTCCATTCATCGCAGATTGAGCGAGTGCTTACTATGTCCAAGCACCGTTCTAGGTCTTGGGAGACAGGAGGGAACCGAGCAGAGAGCCCTGCCCTGCCTGTGAAGTCCACATTCCAGTGCAAGGCGGGGCAGAGGCGGCGGTGAGCCGCGAGCGGGGTAACTCAGTCGGCCCTGCAGAGTGCTGCAAGGTGAATGTGCCGCGGGAATCAAACATTGCCAGAGAAAGAGAGAGGGATTAGAGAGTGGAGCAGCGGCTGGGGCAGACTGTGGTGTTAGGAAGGGTAATCAGAGCGTCTTACTAACACTTTTGAGTGGTGGAAATGTTTTGGAGCTGCATGAAGGCGGAGGAAGCGTGCCATCGTGACTGCACTAAGTGCTGTTGAACTGTTCACTCTGATATGGTTACTTTTGTGTTATATGAATTCCACTTCAACAAATTATTTTTTAAAACTGATTCAGCCCCATGGAACAGTGAGAGCTGTGCAGAAACCTAAAGGAGGCGAATGTGTTGACCGTGAGGCTGTTGCTCCCACGGAGAAAGAAGAGGGTTCCAGACAGGGGGAACGGCCAGAGCAGAAGGAATAAGACAGGTTGGGCCTCGCGGGGCCAAATGCAGCTGCAGCCTGTTTTTGTAAATAAAGTTTTATTGGAATGCAGCCATGCCCATTTGTTTACATTTTGTCTGTGTGACCCAGACCCTGTCTGGCCCTTTACAGAAGAAATGTACTGACTCCTGAGCTATAGCAGAGTCCTCAGGTGGGACCATGCCTGGGGGGCTGAGGGAAGAGTGAGGCTGGAGTGGAGTCAGTGAAGGGGAAGGGGTGAGGTCAGAGAGAGAGTGGGGTCAAATCGTAGGCCCCTGCATGACTTCCTGTGGCAGACCCTGACAGCGTTGGGACAGACGCTGACATCATGCTGGTAGGGAAGTTGTGTGTGTGTTATCTGTGTGTGTGTGTGTGTGTGTGTGTGGTGTGGGGGGTGTAGTAGGGGAGAGACATGGCTGAACTTAGAGTCAGAAGTCAGAAAATCTAGACTTGAGACCTGTTGTTTGTCCGTTACCAGCTCTGTGTCCTCAGTTTTTTCATCCACACATAGCCTGGTGGTGGTGATGGTGATGATGATGGTTATGGTTATGATGGTGATGGTGGTGGTAATGATGATGATGGTGGTGGTGATGACGATAATGGTGATGGTGATGACGATAATGGTGATGGTGATGATGATGGTGATGGTTATGATGGTTGTGATGGTAGTAGTGATGTTGGTGGTGATGCTGGTGGTAGTGATGGTGATGATGGTGATGGTGATGATGATGGTTATGGTTATGGTGGTGGTGATAATGGTGATGACGATGGTGGCAATGGTGGTGGTGGCAATGGCTAGATTTAACGGCACCTGCGCTGTGCTAGGTACTTTGCATACATGGTGCCAATCCTTAACACAGCAATACGAAGTGAGTAGCAATGTCTTAGTTTGCTGGAGAAAACACTGAGTGACTTAAGTAAAGCCACACAACTGGTATGTGGCAGGGCTCAGATAACGAGGCAGTGACACCCTCTTATATTGCAGTGAAGAGGCTGCGAGGCAGTGGACGTGAAAGTCCCTGGTAAACAGTACAGCTGTCACTTGGGAGGCAGCCTTTGGTGGGAGGTGGCTCAGCCTCAGCACTGCCCTCCCCGTGAGGGCTTCCCGGGAAGGACTGTCCCCAGCCTCTCCTCCTCCCCCAGGTGCTCCTCCCTCAGGCTCAGAGTGCTGGGAGGGCCTGTCTCCATGTCCCCATGGTGACCAGCTCCTAGGTCTGCTGTTGGTTTTGGTTTTCCTCATTTGAGGTTGTGGGATCCTCTGGCTGTGGCTGAGGTTTCTCTGCTCTAGAAACCCCATCTGTGGTGTGGCCGAGAGGTGGGGCCTGGAGGTGCTGGAACCTGCCCGCAGACCACAGGCCTCACCGCCCCGCGCTGCCCCACATGCCTCACACCGCCCCACTGGGAGGCTTTAGGAGCTTGTAGCTGAGAACGGTGGCACCATGGAACCTTCTGGTTTCAGGGGAACTGTGTGTCTTTGCTCCCCACATCTGGTCCTGTAGAGGGTGGGGCTGCTGGGGGCTGGGCTGTGCTGATGCTCCTGCTCCCATCTGCCCCCCACACTTCTGCTCACCCTCCTTGGGAGGCCCTCAGGGTGATGCAAGCCCCAGACTGAGCAGCCAGGCAGGCTACTAGGCAGGCTACTAGGGCTCCAGCCCCTCCCTTCCTCCCTCCATCCTCCTCCTCGCCTTGCTGAGCTTTGGCAGGTTGCGCTCTGGCCTGGCTGTGCCCACATCAGAGTGTCAGCCTTCTGAAAGGAACCCAGGGCTGGCTCCTGCATGACTTGGGCCCGTTCTTTAAGTCTCTGAAGTGGTTCTCCTTATGTAAAAGGGTCAGTCACCGCCACGTGGTGAAGCTAGTGGCGGTGTCAGGCTGTGGAAAGCACCCTTGACAGGGGGAGGCTCTGTGCCTCCCCAGACCATGTCTCTTCCCTCTCACTCAGCCCCTGGGGCCTACGCCCAGCTAGGCAGGTACTGGACACACTGGGGTCACCAGGGCCACGGCTGCTAAGAACTGGTGCCTCCTGCCCTGAAGAAACAGTGGGCCCAGTCATGGCACAAGTTCTGCCTTGGGAGGTTCTGGGCCACAGGTGCCTTTGGCAGCCCCTTGTGTTATGTTTTCCTCTACACATTTCGGTTGGGGGATAGTTATGGGGGAGTGGTCTCCTCCCAGCCCAAGCAGGCTAGGGCGGTGCAGCAGTGGAGAGACCGGGGGCCGGGGAGCATTGAGGCTGGAGTCCCCTTGATTCTGGGGAGCGCCCAGGAAGGCCTCGTGAAGGAGGATGCACAGAGGCAGGGGCAAGGCCAAGCGCTGGGTGTTTTCAGAAGGTGAGAGCCACAAGGTCAGAATGAGGCCCTGGCCTGGTGTCTGCCCACCCCATCCCTCCCTGCCCCGCCCACACCTCATCATTTAAGATCCTATGGGGATCTTAAAGAAAAACTCTTGGCAGAAAGAGTTCTGTGCGCTGTCCTGGCATAACCCTCCCAGATCTCAGATGAGGAAACTGAGGCCAGAGGGGCGGTGCTTTCTCCTAACCACCACACCACACCAGGGGCCCATCTCCTTTCAGCGTGGCTGCCAAGTGCACTGGGCTGGAGAAGTGCCCTGTGGGCTGCTGCCATCCCAAGTGCACCTGGCTGGAGTCAGGTCACTTCTGAAAAGGCTTGAGTCACTCGATGACGCAGCCCCTCATTGGGCACTGCAATTGGGATCCCACCTTGTTTGAGGACGGGAAAAGGGGCTTGGAATCTGTGAGAGGCCGCACACCCACCTCATCAGTTTCAGCTGGGGATGCCACTGCAGTGGTGGCAAAGGTGACAGAGCCAGGTGGATTGGAAAGAAATATCAGTGGTGGAGAGGGCGAGGGTGGAGGCAGTGGACGCAGGGGTGACCCATCCTCATCAGAACACCTGCCGCCTCTGCTTTTCCTGGGCCAGCTCTGACTCCGAGAACACCCACAGCCTCCCCATGGTCATATTTTCTGGAAAACCAGCCCTGCTGGCAGCACAGTGGAAGCTGAGTCCTGAAAGCTCACTTGGGTAGAAAAGGACTGAACAGATTCTTTAGCCCCACGGGCGTCACAGGCGGAATTGTAACACTACCTTCCACTGGACTGGCCCAGGTGGGTCATCAGCCTTTTGTGGCCGGGAACACAGTGGAATGATCCTAACACATATAGTCACTGGGACACCTGAGAACCTCCTGGACTGTGATTAAGATATGTTGAGAGCAGCGTCTCCAATGTTCATGGCTCCCCCAACCCAAATGCCTGTCTGAAGACCTGCTTCACGACATAATTTGGATTTCTAACTAATGTGGTCTCTTGCATTAGCATCATACTGACCTTTCTAAGCCATAAGCCCTTCCATTGGAAGGGTCCTGCTATGAAGTTCTGGGGTCTCTGTAGCCTGGGCCCCTCTTTACCCCATGTCCTTGTGCCTTAACTAGTCCCAGTGCCCCAGACTGTTTTGGAAGAGAGGGCCGGTTGCTTCTGTGGCCTCATTTCTGCTGCGTCTGGCTGTGCCCGGCCCCGCCCCAGGGCTCCTGCTCTGAACTGACGGCTTGGATGTCCTACTGCTCTCTGGCCCCACCACTTCCCCCTGCCCTCCCCATCTGCAGGGACCAGACTGGTTGGATGGTTTCAGACTCTAGCCTGGCCCATGACCTGTGGCCTGGAGAGAAAAGATGAGTTGGCCAGTCAGACTTGCTCCCTGGGACTTTAGAATTGGGAAGACGGGTACTGAGCAGGGCCAAGGGTCCTGAGGACTCAGTGGCCTTGACGGCTGCAACATAGTTCTGACACTACCCAGAGTTAGTGCAGACTTCATGGACAAAGAGCACAGTCCCCACAAGACTGCCCTCACTCCAGACACGAGCCACCAGTTTGGGGGTCCCCAGGCCACTGGCACTGCTGCCCATAGCTACAAATTTGGGAGTTCCCCTGAACCCCTCAGGTTTGATAATTCACTGGAATGACTCACAGAACTCAGGAGAACACTGCCTTACAGTTTTATTATATCCAAATGAGCCAAACACAGAGACACACAGGGCAGGGTCTGGGGGAGTCCCAAACGTAAAGCTGCCATGATGAGCCACCTTTGGCACATGGATGTGTGATTACCAACCAGGAAGCACCCTCAGTGTGGAACCTCAGTGTCCACACTTTTTACTGGAGTCTCACTATGTAGGCATGGTTGGTTGAATCGTTGGTCAGGTGGTTGAAATCTCCAGCCCCTGTCCTGCCCCGAAAGTGAGGATGGCATCACGTGGCTCAGAGCCCCAGCCTTCTGATCCTGCAGCTTGTCTTTTTTTTTTTTTTTTTTTTTGTTTGAGACAGAGTCTCACTCTGTTGCCCAGGCTAGAGTGAGTGCTGTGGCGTCAGCCTAGCTCACAGCAACCTCAAACTCCTGGGCTCAAGCGATCCTTCTGCCTCAGCCTCCCGAGTAGCTGGGACTACAGGCATGTGCCACCATGCCCGGCTAATATTTTCTATATATTTTTAGTTGGCCAATTAATTT
>CAUYRT010008382.1:0-12493 GCA_963574885.1 Lepilemur ruficaudatus | reverse complement strand
GGTGGCTCACGCCTGTAATCCTAGCACTCTGGGAGGCCGAGGCGGGCGGATCGCTCAAGGTCAGGAGTTCGAAACCAGCCTGAGCAAGAGCGAGACCTCGTCTCTACTATAAATAGAAATTAATTGGCCAACTAAAAATATATAGAAAAAAATTACCCGGGCATGGTGGCGCATGCCTGTAGTCCCAGCTAGTCCGGAGGCTGAGGCAGAAGGATGCTTGAGCCCAGGAGTTTGACGTTGCTGTGAGCTAGGCTGACACCATGGCACTCACTCTAGCCTGGGCAACAGAGTGAGACTCTGTCTCAAAAAAAAAAAAAGTCATAAAGGATGAAGAGAGACACTGTACATGGCAAAAAAGGAAAACAGATCAAGAAGATATGATGATAAACAAAAATATATATTTAACAATGTAGGTTCAAAACATACAAAGCAACAACTGGCAGATTTATGAGGTGAGACAAATGACTCAATAATCATAGTTGGAGATTTTAATTTACTTGTCTCAGAAACCAATAAATCAAAGAGAAAATAAAACTTTAAGTGTGGAAAATTTGAATAGTGTAATTAATTTGGTTAAATCTATACATGAAATGTGTTATTGGATATAAAGTTTTATAGATGTCATACATTATTTATATATTATAAATATACACACCAAGACAGATTTCTTCAATAAGCAGGAATTACACATTCTTGAAAAGAATGCGAGAAACATACACGAACACTGTGACTCATAAAGAAAATCCTAATAAATTCCAAAGAAATAAGATCGCACTGACCATATCTTCAGTCTACTAATTGATAATAAAGGATAACTTTAAAATCTCCAAAATCTGGAAACCAAATATTACTGTAAAAGCCCTCATAGTAGATACAAAATATTAAGAAAATTGAAAAATAATTAGAATTGGAGAATAATGAAAATTTACATGATAAAATACTTATAATGCAGTGAAAACAGTACTTATAGGAAAGTTTTATCAAAAACAAATGAGATAAACACCCAGCTCAAGAAATTCAAAAAATACCGATAGAGAAAACCTGAAGAAATAAGAGGGAAGAAAATAAAAAGCATAAAGACAGAAATCAATGATCTACATGACAAAAAATAGATTAACAGAACCCAAAGTTGTTTCTATAAAAGATTAATAAGGTACAAAAATCTTTGGCAAGACCAATCAAGAAAATTAAAGAGAAGGTAAAAATAAACAAAGAAATAAAAATGAGGACATGGTTCTAGATATAGAATTTAAAATATGAACATCTATCTATTAATATATGCCAATAAATTTGATAACTTAATATAGATACACTTCTGAAAAATGAAAAATGACAGAAATGGAACAGGAAGAAAAAGAAAAAGTAAATAACTAATAAGTGTGGAAATGGAAATAGAAATCATATTTTCTCAAAAAAAAAAAGAAATCATATTTTCTCTGCCAAAATCTCTGGCTCAGACAATTTTTCAGATAAGTTTTATCAAAATTTTAAGGATCTGATGATCCCTATCTTATTGTTCCATAATAAAAAGCAATTTAGAGCTGACTCACTTCTTTTGTACAACTGGAATAACCTTAATTTCAAAATCGTATAATTAAGTACTACATATTTATATCTATATGGCTATGTACTTCTAATATACACATACCCCATTTAGTATATGAACATACATGTAAAAATCTTCAGTAATATACTAGCTGGTTGAATCTAATAATGCATTAAAACTACTTTATTAATATTTTATTCCAGGAATTCCAGAATGATTTAATATCAGAAAAATAATCTATAAAATTTACCATATATATGGACCAAGGAAGAAAATTTTATCTTTATAGATGCAGAAAAAGCATTTGACTAAGTTCAGTATTGATATATAATTTAAAAAAATTTTACATACATAATGAGTGCGATGTGCACCGTCTGGGGGATGGACACGCTTGAAGCTCTGACTCGAGGGGGGAGGGGGGCAAGGGCAATGTACGTAACCTTAACATTTGTACCCCCATAATATGCTGAAATAAAAAAAAATTTATAAACCAGAAATGGAAGATATTTCCTTAGTTTTATAAATGATACATACTGAAAACCTTTAGAAAATATTATACATACTGGAGAAAATTAGCTACATGTCTGTTAAGGTCAAGAACAAGACAAAGACAACCACTATCACTACAAATGTGTAACATGTTTTTAGAATTCATGTTCAAGCTTATAAGAAAAATGTATGATATCTAATGTTTGAAAGGTAATTGTTATTATTTGCATATGATATGATGATCTTCAGAGAAAACCCAACAGAACCAACAAAAAAGCTATTAGAAATAACGCTAATAAGAGAGTTGAGCAAATTTACTAGATAAAAGGTCTGACGAAAATCAGTAGTGTTTCTCTATTTCAGCAAAAGTCAACTAGAAATATTACAGAATATAAAATAACATTCACATCACAACAAAGACTATTCTATAGCTAGGAATCAAGCTATCAAGAATGCATAAGAATTTAGTATAGATAATTTTGTGATCCTATTAAAGGACATAAAACATTCCATGGAACAATATTTCATAATTGGTGGATGAGAGAAGTTGAAGATGTCAATTCTCCCCCATTTAATCTACAAACTTAACGTTGGATTCTAACCGGATTTTTGAGGAACTTGTCAAACACATTCTAAGATGTATAATAAAGGTAATGAATGGCTACGTCAAACTTGAAAAAGAAGAACAAAATGAAGATTCTTGTCCTACAAAGGAAGATGTGAGAGCCATCAGAAGAAAGACAAATGTGATTCAATAGGCATAAGGATTAAAAGGAAACTTGTTTGAAAAGATGAGGATTTCTAAAATACGAAAGTCAGGCAATGCAATGTCAAGTAATTCTCAATGAGGAAGAAAAGGAGTGTCTTAAATTCAAAGTAGCATAAAGAACACTTCAGTTTTAAAGGACTTACTTATATAAAAGAAGAAACAAGAAACAAACATTGGCTGGGAAAGGACAGCATGAACCTGTATAAGCAGAAACAGAATAGCCTGCCACCAATGTGGGGACCTCCTGTTACTGCAGAGGTTTTTAGATTGGGAGGGACGTTGGGCTAGACGGCTTCTGTGTCAGGCAGAGTACCAGCAGGAAGCAGATGGTGAGCTCAACTGGGTAAAGGAGAAGAGATTAATAAAGAAACTGTCACACTCATTTAGCGAAAAAGCAGGAATGGTGTGAGACCCCAGAGTTAGTAACGGCAGCGGGCTGTTATTATCCCCGGTCTGGAGAGGCAAGGCAGGCCACAAACACCAGACTCAGACAGCAGACGGGGCCTGGCATGGTGGCTCAAGCCTGTTAATTCTAGCACTTTGGGAGGCCCAGGCAGGAGGATTGCTTGAGGTCAGGAGTTCAAGACCCCTCTGAGCAAGAGCAAAACCCCCATCTCTACAAAAAAATAGAAAAATTAGTTGGGCATGGTGGCATGTGCCTGTAGTCCCAGCCACTCCAGAGGCTGAGGCAGGAGGATCGCTTGAGCCCAGGAATTTGAGGTTGCAGTGAGCTACGATGATGCTACTGCACTCTAGCCCAGGTGACAGAGTGAGACCCTGTTTAAAAAAAAAAAAAAAAAAAGAAGGAGAAGGCATGGAGAAGGCCACAGGGCCTTTGCTAGAGGGATGAGCTGCTAAGTGACCCCAGAAGTGAGGAATCTGGGGAAAGGGACACCCCACCTCACTTTTTCTTCCCCCCTCCCATTGCCTACTGGTGACTCTCATTGTCCAAATCCAACTGGAAGCTGGAAGGCAAGGAAACCGGTTTGTGTAGCCGGTAGAGTCAGCCTCCTGGGGCACAGAGAAGGGTGGCAGGCAGATCTGGAGGAAAAAAATGGAAGACGGGTCTCCTTGAATTCAACGATTTCATTACTTCATGATACTATTTAGCACCACCCATTCCCAACCAGGCAAATGAATCAGGCCATGCTAAAAATGAAGCTACAACGGACATGTAGCTTGCCTATAATTACTTCCTAATTTCCCTTTCCAATGCAGATACACCTTGGTTTCTTTCACTGTCCTAGCTCCAATCTGCACGCCCTTGGCTGGGCCCCCATCAGAGAGCTACTCTCCCTGGTCTATTCACAGAAAGAGTCCTCTTCCTGGCCCACATTTTAGCAGAGCTGCACAATCATAAACAAATGGATCCCTTTTGGCCTAACTTTGATGTTTTAGAACTTCTCATCTCTCTCAAACAGTTTTCCTTTTATTCTTTATGCCTATTGAATCACATTTGTCTTTCTTCTGATAGTTCTCAAATTGACTTTTCTCAAGGATACAGTACTGGGAAAGAGGAAAGCAGCTCTCAAAGGTAGGACCTGACCTGGTGCTCTCAGCTAGGCCATGGTGTTCTCCTGTCAGACGTAAACAATTTTACAGAACAGTCACATCAGGCAACTCTGCTCTGGGACTGTGATGGATCAAGCCAAAAACAAGACCGCTCCATAATCATCTCCATGCACGGCCAAAACAGGAGCCCTGTCCAAATCACAAACATGACCAAACATCTCTTATTCTGGCCAATTGGAGTGACCCCTGCTTCCCTACCAATCACCACTGTAGATTCACTCTGTTCTACTAATTTTAGAGATTAGAGTGATTAAGGTACCCAGTCACACGAGAATTACCTCTGTTTCCTGAGGGAATGTAATTCAGAGCAAAGCCAAGCTTCCTTGAATCCCCCTTACAAGCATCTAAGACAAGCTCAAATTCTATAATACACGCAAACACTTCCTGGATTTTTTTGTTTTTTTTTTTTTGAGACAGAGTCTCACTCTGTTGCCCAGGCTAGAGTGCAATGGTGTCATCACAGCTCACTGCAGCCTCAAACTCCTGGGCTCAAGTGATCCTTCTGCCTCAGCCTCCCGAGTAGCTGGGATCACAGGTACACACCACCATGCCCAGCTAATTTTTCTATTTTTTGTAGAGATGGGGTAGGTCTTGCTTTGTTGTTCAGGCTGGTCTCAAACTCCTGGCCTCAAGCAATCCTCCCACCTCGGTCCCCTAAAGTGCTGGGATTACAGGTGTGAGCCACCACACACAGCCACAAACACCTTCGTGCTGAGATGCCCCACAGTTCTGAGTTCACCCTGCAACTTGCTTTTCTTCTCCTGTGTGCTCCAGTGCCAGGACTGGGCTAATGCTTTTTTTAAAATCTTATCTTAAAGCCTCTTCCAAGGTTCTGGGCCCTGCTCCTGAACTTCAGCAAGGTAGTAGGCGTTGGCTGTGTTTGTTGTTCACGGAATTCTTTCCTCTTTCCAAGTGGCTATAACTTAAATGGATAGATGGTCTTAGATTAGAAACGATTGCTCTTGAAACTTCCAAATATCAATGGTCTTCTGGATTCCATGTCTCTGTGCTGGGACCTTGCTACCATCTGTTGCAACCCTTGTGCTGACAGTTTCCTAAATCAAGACAGAATTTGCCACTCTTTCTGGACATTTGCCTTGCTTGACTGCTGGAACCCCTGCTGCTGGCTGGGTTCATGTTTTGGCCCTGGTAGGTTGATGTTGTGCAAAGTCCTGGCTTCCTCCCTCTCCTATTTTCCTCAAGAAGCCCCTGGTTGTCCATCTTTAGTTCACCCCTGAAGTAATGTGAGAAAAAAGATTCAGACTTTCTAAATTTATTCCTGCCGTCTTAATACTGTAGAATTTTCTTTAGTGCTCAAGGTAATCACTGGCAGGCTCAGCTACTATTATTTACTATTATTATTCATGTCATTCTTATGAATTCAGCAACAGCAAGCTTTAAAAAATATTTCCTTACAAGAAGGAAATTGAACCACAAAGATACAGTCCTGGGTTTGAAACACAAAGACTCTGATTCGGAAAAACAAAAGAGTAGGGAGCCTGAGAAGGTGGCTGGGAAGGATTAGATTAACCTTTATTTTCCATGCAGTATCTTTAAAACAAACTGGTGAAGTGTAGCATTTGGGTAAAATTGGAACAATTCCATTGAATAGGATGTTATTGAAAAAGAATAAAGGAAGAGGGGTACTACTGTGACTTAGTTTATTGATGGATATTCTGCTCAATGTTTAGTATTTAACTTCATTTTTGCTGTATGAGCTCAATCAGTAGATGAGAGATGGAGTCTGGCTTAAAGATGCTGTCTTCTTTGTGACTTGTCATAGAAAATTTTTTCTGAGATTTTTTTTTCTTTGTTTAGGAAGTATAATTCAGTCTAATAAGAAAGTAGCCTTAGGAATACATATTGGAAGTCCACGGCATTTTATCTGAACTCAAAGAGCTTATCCTTAATTCTTACCAGGAGTTGAGGCTACATAATAAAACAGACCAAAAAAAAAAAAAATCTATAAAACTGTAAAAGGCTAGATCAAGGTCAAGAGTCCTATATTAAGTCCTACTGCGGCCCCGAGTCTCAGCAACTATTATGGTGCCAGAACTATTTAGAAGACCAAGAAAGAACTACATGTTTTAATTAAATAACACATGGCAGAAAGCACAAGATACCAGCTTGGGTTTATCAGGCAGAACAGGAGCTATCCTTGTGCTAAACAGACAGGCACCAAGGAAAAGAGAGAACCCGAGAGACAAGTCTAAAAAAGCTTGGGAGCTATTTAATACAAGATCCTAGGACAAAAATCTAACGCTCCCCGTCGACGCGAGGGGAGCCACATTTAAGAAAGGCAGCCTGGTGTAGAATAACGACAGAGTAAAGTAAATGACACGGAACTATGACAAATTCAAAACCCAACTGGAAAATTAGGAAAGAGAATGAAGTGTCGTGTATAATGACACCCTGACAATTACCCTCGAGCAGTGGGGCATGTCCTGCCGCATTTACCTATCCTGGTGCTGCGGGCTTTGGCGTCTGGGCTTTCTGTTCGAACAAAGAGGCTTTGTGGCCTATTTTCCGTCTCTGTGTCTCCGTCGGGCGTGGGGCTTAGGATGGCTGGCTTCTGCTGCTTGTGAAAAGGAGTTCGGGAGAACACCCAGTGTCGGGTCTGGAGGTCAGCAGTATTCAGATCTTTCCAAATGAAGATGGGCTTAAAAAAATAGAAATGGAAATTGCTAATGCTAAAAGCCACTTATGAAATTCCACAAGTAACAACCCCTGAAAAAGAAACTGACTCCCAGACCTAGACGAGGTGTCAAAATTTAAGACTATTTTATCCTCCTGTATACAAAATCTCCGAGAAAAACAAAGCGGCAGGAGGTCCAAGCATATCAATCAAAGAAGAGACAGCACATTCTAGACTGGGAATATAATTAAGTAGAAGATATAAAAATAGGATTTCCCAACCTGGCAAGTGGAAATATAAACCAACTGGCAGAGGAAGGGTGGAGAGGATAATCCCACCCTTTTGGAATAACTATAGAAAAATATGAGGAAACAGAAAATGGAAATTGGTGAAAGAGTGAAGAAAGAGGAGGCAGATGAAGAAAACCTATTGAGGGTGCGGAAGTGATGGGTTTGCCAAGACCTGATTTTAGCCTCTAGCTAACAAATTTGGGGGTGAAGATACTGACATTTTTTGGCGAAAGATTAATAAGTGATCATCTTCAGAGTTTATCTGATATAAATTTAGCTGCTAATCGAATTAGCCCCTTTGCTTGACAGAAAATGAAATATAATCACATCTAGGAAAAAAAATATTTTTTACCTCCGCATAGGCATGACTGAGAAACGTGAGTCATTCCAACGGGAACTGCGGGAATCAGCGATACAGACCCTGCCTGCCTTTAGAGACCCGCACTGCACGCTGCAGTTTGTTCGTTAATGGTATTGAATCCCCTCAACTCCCCCGTCCCTTATATTAATTGCATTAAAAAATAAGTACGTGCAGATATATGCATTGTGTTCCTTAAAAGAGACCATGATGAAATGAAAGAGCTGTTTAATAAAATATAATAAAAGTATTTCACATTCATTTCTCCCCCGTAATAAGTGGAATTATAGTAGGAGGAGGAGACCTCTCACAGCTGGGCAAGCCCTAAGACTCCTTTCCTTATTCTCTACTTAAAAGCTATCAATTTAGAGCTGTCCTGTGTATTGCCCTGTGAATTGAACAAGCCTTTTCAGTCTTTAATTAAGGGTGAAAAACTCTTTGAACATCACAGCATTCGTCTGTTCATGTGTGGAAAGCCTGGTGTAACAAAAGAATTTAATCAAACTACAAGCCTAATAAAGACTACATTGCCTGAACTAAATGATGTTATTGCAGTAGCGGCTCATAGTTTTACATTTAAAAAAGAGGGTCAGAGTGTTCATTCATCTTGATTAGCAATGCCAACCTAATTACTTCTGGAGGAAACAGTAATTAGCTGGAGTCTCACCTCATTAATCATGACATTCTTGTAGCAGACTATTTTTATCTGATAAATGGCTTGGATTGGAACAAGGTGTATATTTGAATTCTAGTTAATTGTACACAGCTTGCTGCATAACATTCCACATTTTTATCATTTAACTACTTCCTTTCTGTGAACCTCTTGAGGAGCTCTTGGTGGTTACTTGCATTCTTGCAGTGGGAAAAAAAAACTGACTTAATGAGAGGGTCAGTTGTTCTTGTTAGTTAACAGATCAGAAAGGGCGTCTCAAGGAATCAGAGGAAAGGATGAAAGATCTCCATGTGTAGATTAAGTCTTTCAAATTACTGTGTGACTGGCACTTATAAGGTTTGTCCAGTGAATTAAAAATGAATAATAGCATTATACAGCGTGACACAGTAGCATCCATTTGATCAGTAACAATCATGGGCAAAAAGCAGTATTATTATATTGGCAGGGAATCTTAATAAATTCAGTTATATTCTCAATGTTCCTAAACCAGTACTCAATGTGCACCATGTTTAAAAAGAGGCAATAGTTGGAATCCACACTCTTCACTCAGCTGCGGCTACCGTCACTCTCCTCTGCAGTCACGTGGCTCTGACTACTTCTTATCTATTCTTCTCAGCCTTATATTGCCTAGTATTAAAACATGTAGTTAATTTGTATATCTTATTTGTTGCTTTCCTCTGGTTCCTCTGCAATGGTATGAGTCTTCTAGTGCAGCCCAAAATGAACACTGTTGAGTTTAGACAGAAGTCTTAAATGACTCCTTATAGAAATGTAGGATACCTGCCTGCCACTAACAATGATATGAGGGTAGTTCAGCAGGGGTTGCACAGTGGCCTTAGTTACCTAGGCCCAAAGTGAGCTCCTCAGTCTTGTATTGTCTATGTAAGAAAAAAGGATCCATCTCTGAAGGGCTGACTCACATTAACCAAGTTTAGGAAGATTGATGTATAAAACAATCATGCCAGTTTTTAAGATTTCAATGAAAAATAGCTTCAGATGTATGGACACAGGATCAACATGGATTTTCTCTGTTGTCAACTTAGAAAGCAAAATAATACTCAATTTAGTTATCTACAATATGAAATTATGCTCACAAGGACCAGAATGTTTATCATGTGCTTTATCAACATAGCGTTATGTCTCTGTAGAAATATGTACAGAAGAAGCCGGCTCATAATCTGAAGGTTGCTTATTGATTGAGTAAACAGAATGAGAAGAGTTAGATGAATCCCACGTTTAATGGAATCAGCCTGACACAATAAGATGTATACATCTTTCCATTAGAGTTGCCCTTACCAGCAAGGCTAGAATACCCCAAATCCCTTAGCCTTATCTCCTCTCTCCTGGACAATGCTAGGATAGACTTTGCCAGCCTTTGCCTCAATACCTCGTCTATTTCTAGGCATCCCTTTTGGATGAAAGTTCCTTCATTCTTAATTTTTTCTTTGTTTTGATGTGTGAAACAATTAATGTATTTGTACTTGAGTCTTGCTGTCCCAGGAACCATTCTGCCTCCTTCAGGTAACTTTGTGTATCTATGTACGATATTTTCATTGTGTGGCTTTATTTTTATTATTTCCAAGTTTTCTGGCAGCTCACTGAAGCTAAGTACAGAAGTCCCTCTCCTTATAAGAAAGTTGTTCCTAAGTTCATTTGCACATAAATCAGAATAACACGACACCACTTTAAACATGAAAACTATAACATAGGCTTTGGGATTAGCTTTATGATTAATAGCAAAGCCATAGCAATATTCTTAAGAAGGGCTTAAACTTGCATTTTCCCAGAACATTCCCACAAAATATAAATTCGAAGAGCTAAAACAAGGCATGTTATTCTCTCTATTAGTATGCAGTCTATCAGACACCTTTTTCCAGAATAGACTGGTTTTGTCTCCACCGCAAATCTATCGAGGCTGTTAAAAGTTCCCTCCTTGACTCTGCACAAACAGAACAGGGGAACTCCTTAGTGCATCTGGCAAAATTCTTACCATCTTTCCAGTCCATAGGAAATTGGCAGATCCAAACGAGGCCTTGACTGACAAATTCTCAAACAAGTAACTAATCTCAATGAATTATTATTAGGTTGCCGGACGTCCAGCCTTGATGCTCCTCATCTGGCCATGTTCTCAAAGTTGGCCATTGTCCTTACTCAAATCTTTTCTCATCTGTTGGTGATTACTGCAGATCAAATAGATCCGGTGTTTTTATCAAAAGTCACATGATTTTCTCTTTTCCCTAAAGTTTTTTTTTTTTTATGGTCCAGGGGTTCATCTCACCTTCATATGTAATGTTTCATCATCTTTCCATCACTTTAAGTTTTGAAAAAAATTTTCTCTTTTCACTTTCATCATAATCAAATACTTCTTATTACTACACTTTAAACTTGCTTTTTTTTGGCTGGAAATAGTGTGGCTAATAATAACTGAATAACTATAAAATACCTCAAAACCAGACACAGACACAACAAACAGGTGCTCTCTGAGACTAAAATGACTGTGTGTGACCGCCTACGCCATCTCTTGGTAACAAAGCGGACTGTTTTTTTTCCTTGTTTGAGGTAGAATGTTGTTTTGTTCTTACCTATGAAAATTCATACAAGTATAGGTTAAAAGTTGAGGTCTTTCTATTCTGGAAAAACTATTTGGTTCATGACAAATTTTTTTGTTGTTGCTGTGAATTTGTTTAACATTATAAGCAATAATGATAGTTACTAATTCTTTTTGATATTTACTAGGGTCCAGATACTGTTTTACGTGCTTTACATATATCAACTCATTTAATTTCCATGTCAGCCTTGTGAAGTGAGTATCATTTTTATTTCCATTTTACAGGTGAGGAAATAAAGTAACTTACTCAAGGTCACTAGAAAGTAACAGCAGAGCTGAGATTTGAACCACGGTGTATTGGCTCCTGAGCCCACACCTAACCACGGTGTTATACCACTTCTCAAGTCATGGTCTCCTTGTCACAATATCCCAAAACAGAGATAACTCCAAAGGAAGAAAATAATATTGACTAATAATCTCACTATTCAGATAAACTATGATTTATGTTTTGATACATACCTTTCCAGATTTTTTTTAAGAACAAATTTGCTTTTTGTTTCACTCAGAAAATATTGGGAATATCTTTACATGTGTATAGACATATTTACTGCATTATTTTTAGAGATTGCATTGCATTTCAGTATCTTTAGTTATCCTAATTTACTGAAACAACTTGTTTCTCATTATAAACAATAAGATGATGCATAATCTTGTGGAGAAACCTTCGTTCACATACTGATTTTCTTTTTTCTTTAGGAGAAGTTCCAGAAGTGGAATTACTGGATTGAAGAAGAGAATGGATATTTTTAAGGCTTCTCATACCTATTGCCAAATTCCCTTCCAGAAATGCTATATCAGTTTATACTCCCACCATCAGCATATGAGATGTCTGCTTGCCTATACCCTGAGCGTCACGGGCTCTAACATTCTTTCCTTTTTCTTTTTTATTATGTGCCCCATCTTGAATTTATACCTTTTGTATTTTCTGCTTAGGTATATTACCCTTTAGTTGTATTTACCTTGGTTACTTTACTTCTCTATTTCTCAGTTTTTTTCTCTGTCAAAATGAGGATAATAATAGTAGTTCCATCACGGTTGTTGTGGGAATAAAAGTTTTCCACATATGTACTTGGTAGAAAAGTGCTTAACACATAGTGTTTGCCACCATTATTGTTATTATTTATTTCTTTTGTTATTATTGTTTTTCTTAGTATTAGGTAATCCAGCTTTTCTTGGTTATTTAGAATTTTTTTTTTTTTTGAGACAGAGTCTCTCACTCTGTTGCCCGGGCTAGAGTGCCGTGGCGTCAGCCTAGCGCCTAGCAACCTCACACTCCTGGGCTCACGCGATCCGCCTGCCTCAGCCTCCCGAGGAGCTGGGACTACAGGCATGCGCCACCCTGCCCGGCTAATAGTTTCTATATATATTTTTAGTTGTCCAATTAATTTCTTTCTATTTTTGGTAGAGATGGGGTCTCACTCTTGCTCAGTATTCCAACAAATCTAAAATGTCCCTAAGAAAATAAGTCCATTCCTTAAAAAAAAAATGTAAGACAATTTAAAAATACATGCGCACATAGAGAGCAATGCGTGTCTTACAAGGACAGACACAAA
>CAUYRT010008381.1:0-22232 GCA_963574885.1 Lepilemur ruficaudatus | reverse complement strand
TAGCTGGGACTACAGGCATGAGCCACCATGCCCGGCTAATTTTTTCTATACATTTTAGTTGGCTAATTAATTTCTTTCTATTTTTAGTAGAGACGGGGGTCTCGCTCTTGCTCAGGCTGGTTTCGAAGTCTTGACCTTGAGCAATCCGCCCGCCTCAGCCTCCCAGAGTGTGATATTTTTGATGGTCACCGTACTATGTGTGTGGGTACTACCAGGGGTGCTGCTAAATATCCTACAATGCGTAGGACAGCCCCTGACAATAAATAATTATTCAGTCCAAAATATCAATAGTGCTGAGACTGACAAACCCTGGCCGAAACATGTCTAATTTCCAGTGCCTGTGTTGAGAATTGGGGGATCCTGGGGTTTCTATACCTTTAATTAATACATTAATTACTCCAATTTCAGGGTGAAATAACAAAGAATAATAAAAGAAGGATCAGTTTCCTTTAGTAATGGGCAGTAATAGAAATAACAACGTATTTTATATAGCATTGAGTAGTATAAAGAGTTTCGTAGACTTTGTCTTTGGTTATCTTAATGTCTTTATGAGATACGTACAGGAAGTATCGTCCCTATTTTACTGATAAAGGAACTTAACCTATTTCTGCTGGGTTTCAGGGGTGAAATCACCTTGGATGGATGAGTAGTTTCCCAGTGAGCTTATTGTTCATCTGTAAAAGTGATCATATCTGCCTTTTCTTTCCCAAAAGCTTATTTTAGTTCCCCAGTTAAATACTAGAGGAGTAGTTCTGAGCCTGGACAGTTGTTGCTTATTGTGTATTTTCCTTGAATTAGATCTTGTTATCTACAGATAGTAAGTATTCTATAGCACTTCTGATAGAACTTTCTGTGATGATGGGAATGTTGTGTAAATCTCTGCTGTTCAATATGGTAGCTACCAGCCACATGCTGCTATTTAAATATACATTCATTAAGATTAAATAAAATTTAAAATTCAGTTTTTCTCAGTTGTATCAGCCATGTTTCAAGTGTTCAGTAGCCCTGGATTATTTTCTAATCTGTAGTTCCCAAGGGCACTTTAAGAAATCAGCAGTATTATTAGTTACTTCAAAAAAAATGAGGCCGGGCGCGGTGGCTCACGCCAGTAATCCTAGCACTCTGGAAGGCTGAGGCGGGAGGATCGCTCAAGGTCTGGAGTTCGAAACCAGCCTGAACAAGAGCGAGACCCCTGCCTCTACTAAAAATAGAAAGAAATTAATTGGCTAACTAAAAATATATAGAAAAAATTAGCCAGGCATGGTGGCGCATGCCTGTAGTTCCAGCTACTCGGGAGGCTGAGGCAGTAGGATTGCTTGAGCCCAGGAGTTTGAGGTTGCTGTGAGCTAGGCTGATGCCACGGCGCTCTAGCCTGGGCAACAGAGTGAGACTTTGTCTCAAAAAAAAGAAAGAAAAGAAAAGATAACAAAATGAAAAAGAAAAGAAAAGAAAAAAAAATGGAAATGGTCTGAACCGATTTTAGCTTCTGTCCATTACCGAGGCTTTGGTCACATAGAGTTACTTAATTAAGCCTTTGAGGGAAAGGACCTTGCTTTTTAATTTCTTGGTAGGGAGTGAGTGAATGTACCTGCTGATGCCCGAGTCAGTTTCTCTCCCTAACGCTGTGGCCATTAGCTGATGTGTATGTTTTTAACATGCACACTCAAGGAGTCCTTATTGCAGTAGGTAGCTTGCTCAAGCAGTGGGGGGCCATGTCCTGAAAGCTTGCTACATGTGCTGTTCGTAGGAAATGGGAAATTGTGGTCTTTCAATTCCATCTAACCTCATTGCAGCCCTTGGCTTTCACTTGATGTTAAAGTTACCTTCTGTGACCACTGAGAGAGTTGAGTTCTTAGATCTCTCCACTGCCTCTTTGGTAACTCCAGGATTTACCTATGTGTGTGCATATTTGGAAGCTGGGCCCTACTGCCTGGTGTAATGTTTCTGGCAGTTCAGTGGATATTTGATGCATGGAAATATTGCTTAAATAATTCTGTAGTATGTATTAGAGACTTTTCAGCTACAAGTGGTTTAATTTTTGTTGGTAGATGAACCTGGAAACCTTATTGCTCTTTGTTGTAACATTTCTATGGGAAAGTGATTTCTAACTTACAGTCATTTAACATTACCTGAAAATTTGAGAACTCCTTGTATACTGGAGTCTATCTTTGTTTTAAAACAGTTAAAATTGCTCTAGTTTTTAATTTCCAAGTAAGATAATTTCTTGCATGTTATAGGAGAAGAAAAATATTTATTGGCTAGAAGCTATATTCCAAAGAAATGTCAAATCTTATTCATTTTAGCTTTAAAAGGTACACTTTCTGCCCATCATAATGTTGCAGGAAGAAAAGGCTCATTTTGCTTTGATTATTTAGAAAGACTTTAGACTGATTTTTTTTATAAAGTATTTTCACTGTGGTTTTAATTTTTCTCCCTTCATTTCTAATTTGTTTAATATTCTTTTATCACGGTCCTGCCTCTAGTTTATCTTTGTGTTTTAATTAATTTTTCTTTATAAGTAAAGTGATGAAATAAAAGGAGTTAAGTTACAAAGTTGTATATTGAAGCAGTCATGAAACAGACTGAATAGGTAATCAGATAGGGAATTTTAGCTGTATTCTGCATGTACCATGGGTTTAGTTATATGATTACCTCTACCTCTCCAATAGTATTTTGGTTTGCAAAGCAATTGAGGGTAATACTGACGTGTCTTTTTCTTTTTCCCAGAGGGAAGTGTAACATCTCCCATTTCTCTGACATATTTGCTGCTAGAGAATTTAAAGCCCGAGTGGATTCATTTTTCTACATATTAGGCTACAACCCTGAAACAAGGTAAGTGAATAACTTGGGTCCATTCATTGAGAACTTCTCTCACTTGTGTGTATGTGTATGTGTGTGCATGGGGACAGTATGCTAGTAAGAGATAAAAAAATGACTCCAAAATCCTGTGGTAAACCTCTTTTGGAGGTGTTGTAATTAATGTCTTTGGCATCTAAAGTGGCTTGCTATTTGCTTTTTACTTTTATTATTAAGGAAAAGAAAAGTGAGAAAATTTGGGTTGAGAGAGGGTGGAATAAAGGCATAATTCTTGTTGATGTGTGTTTTGAACTTAATAAAAATTGATAGATTATTTCCCTGATGCACATTCTGTCAACCCTTCCATGATACCATGTTGAAAAAGACTAGGTTATTTTGGGAAGTTTCTTAGTTACTGATTTATTTTGTTCACTCTTGGTAATAAAACTCCAGGAGCACTCACTGAAATATCTTTAGTAAGACTGGCAGTGTGAGTCAGACACTAGTAGTTCTCAATACATCCAGATCCATTTAATAGTTAGAAGTATTATTTTTTAATGTAAAGCCATAGGGTCAAAATAACACAAAGAATTCTTTATGTTTGTAATAGACCCAAGTTTAATGTAGCACATGGAAGAATTTCTATTAGAGTGTATATATTCACTTTGCCCTGTGTTGATCACAGAATTGCATGTTTTATTAAGGATTTGAAAAACAGGAATGTTAGTGGGGTAAACAAGTAATTTATGCTCTGAACACCTAAGACATATCTAAAAATATGAAAATATAAGATGGTTGGCTCGAGGAAGTTAGTAAAAGAATAACATTAAGTGTAATTGAAAAATGGTATTGTGTGAGTGAAAACTTTTTTTCTGGAGGCTGCTGAGAAACCGTATGTTAAACTTAGAATGATGTTGAAACAGTCAACTTGGGGTTGGTAAAGGGGAAGATGGTTTCTGTTGTGGTTGTATTAGGCTGCATAAATCTTTATTTGGGCATATTAATATGTATGTCTCTTTTCTTGATAGTAGATTTTAGATACTAGACAGCAGTTGTAGGTATGGGAGTATAGTGCTCATCTAAGAGTACCATTTTTTGTTGAGAAAACAGTGAGTAAAGTTTGAGCTTTTCCTTTTTTTTTTTTCTTTTTTAAGACAGGGTCTCACTTCGTCATCCAGGCTGGAGTGTAGTCATAGCTCACTGCAGCCTCAAACTCCTGCGCTCAAGGGATCCTCCTGCCTCAGCTTCCCGAGTAGCTAGGAATACAGGCACATGCCACTGCCTCGCTTTTTTCTTTATTTTTTGTATATATGGGGTGTCACTATATTGCCCAGGATGATCTTGAACTGCTTGCCTCAAGAGATCCTCTTGCCTTGGCCTCCCAGTGTGTGGGATTCATGGGCATGAGCTGGCACTCCCGGCCTCAGTTTTTCTTTTTCAAAAGTATGCCTTGTTTCAGTGATAAAGAAGCTGACCAATGGTAACATTGCAAAAGCATCTCATATTTTGGAAGGTTTATTTTACATCTGCATTCATTGAATGCCTTGTGCTATCTTCCTATTGCCTGGGTGAATTGTGGAATGCTTGAAATTGGATTTCTGTGTAGATACAAAGGAGTTGGATGTTATTTCACTGATATTATGTTTATTTAAGCACTTGGTAAGTAGTTGTCATAGTGCACAAGCTAGATTGTATTAGTGAATTAACTAAAATAGCTTTTATCACGTTCATAACAACCAACCAAATTTAATTTTTACTACATTTAGTTATACATCTATTTTTGCTGACTGCTTGTTAAAAGTGATATTCAACTTACCTCTGTAGGCTGGAGACTCACACAAGTTCCTGTCTGAATTTTCGTTGTGTGTTGCTGGTGGTCTTTCAGGGTGATACTTCACCCATCACTTCTGTTTTAAGATATGGGTTACATATGCAGTAGAGGGATATTATTTTCCCCTACCTGTATCTCCCTTATGCTTGGTATATTTTAAGCGCTTGAGGTGTTGGATGAATTGAATTGAACGAATATTTGAATGTCTATTTGCGGCAGATCTCAAACTTCTCACAGTTACGGTGCAGGGGCCCTTGTAACAATTAGCACCAGTGGAGCTAGTCTGGGCTACTGTCTTGGCTCACTGGTCTCACCCTGAGCACTACTTTGTATTTCTTAAGCTCCGGGTTAGGTGTGTAGTTCCCATAGCTGCTCAAATGATGAGAAGAATGTATTCTGATTTTAAAAGAGTATAGAAAAACTGTTTTGTGTTTCCTCTACCTGGCTTATGCACAACCCAATTCTTAGAATTGCCCTTGCAGAATTTATCTCATTTCTGTGTTTCAAGTTTGTGTGGGATGAGGCTGTGTGATGAGCTGGTTTCTGGAATAGTTTTCCCCTAATTTTAATAAGCAAGACTAGTAAGTAGTCATGGCTACATAGTGATATATGGCCATTCTTAGTACCCTGAGTCATTTGGGTGAATAAATGTAAGTTAATGTGGAGAGGAAATGTCACATTGTTTTTCTGATTATGTAATGATCCTGTGAAATATTGCATATATCAGTGAAACCACTGAAGTTTAAGGAATAGTGATTCTGTAACTATAAACTTTGATGACTATTACTCTCCCCTTAAATAATGCAGGAGGTGAACAGTTGAAACGAAACCTTAAGATAGAATTATTTCTCAGAGCAAATTTTCTGATAGTACTTAAAAGTTGATTTATGTAATTTGCAATAATTTATTTAGCATATTAGTCAGCAGTGAAAGTTTGAAATTTTTTCACATTTATTTGTATAAACGTTTTTAAACCTCAGCGTTGAGCTGTGTTTTTATTTTTCCTGTGATTTGGTCATTATATTTCTGAATGTTGTATCTTGTCAGGGACCTGGTTTTTCTGAACTTTTTGGTCCTGATAGTACTTATTGAAAGAATACCTGATAATGTGAGATAGACTAACTATTCTGTACTCTGTGGTTTGTTGTTTTTAAATTTTGGGAAGAATGTATTTCTTGGTAATTGGCATGGAATTACTTGGGTATTAGTAGGTATAAATTCATGTTTCATTTTTTTAACCTAGAATGCTGATGATCACTGATGCTAATAAAGCATCTATAGTAATACAGATCCATGGTCTCTTACCTTAAATTCTGAAATCTGAAGGCTCTGAAAATTTTTATGTTTAGTTTGATGGCATAACTCATTTGGTGGTCAAATCTGATCCAACCTGATACGAGGCAATTTATAGTCTTAATTTAGTTAACTTTGTGTGAATTTACGTAAATTTTACTGTAAAAATACTGATGCAATAGAATATGGGTTATTCTTCAGACACTGCTGGGATGTTACGAACTATGGTATATCCACTTTAGCACTAAAATCCAAGGAATGCTGAATTCTGGAAAACCTCTGACCCTAAGGATCTTAGATAACGGATTGTGACTGCATCATTGCTAGCCATGACATTTAAGGAACAAAACTTAATTGGGCAAAAATTTTGAGAGCAGACTTTTCTGTCCAAACAAGATACAAACAACAAGGGACTGACAAATGAGAGAACCTTGAATCTAATGCTGGCTAATTTTGAACCCTCAGGTAATTGGGCTTTGCTTTCAAAGTTTATTTTTGACATTTCTGCACTCAAAGTGCTCACTTTTGCTTTTATGAAAAGAGATTCATTCCAAATTTACTTCTGTGTCAGCATACTCTGCAAGATAATGTCATTGTGTTCTCATTTTGTTTGAAGGGTCTAATCCAAAAATCTGCTTAGAAACTTAATAAAGTCAGTAAATTTCAACTCCAAGTTCTTAATAAAGCCAAGTAGACCTTATATACATTTGACCAAAGCACTGGTGTCCTTGGTTGACCTAAAATAGATTGATCTTAGCCTGAGATGAGAGATGAGCGTGGGGACATGGTTTTATACATCTCTTTACTGTCCTCAGTAGCTTTTTCATTTGTCTAGTACCTCATAGCCATTTAATCTGACTGCTTGATCCTGTGTTAAGACCAAACATCTGGGAAGATCTGTCCCCTCTTGGATCTGGGCAGCTTTGGTTCTAATCCCATGCTGCCGCTTCATCTTTATATCCATGGGTAAGGCATGCACTTCTTGCACTCACTTTCCACATCAATAAGATGGAGATGGTAAAAGCTACCCTGCAGGTCACTTCTGTAAACTGTCATTTTGTTGTTGTTGTTGTTTCTTGGGAATTGGGAAAAAATTGGGGGGGGAATCAAAGTTGTGTTGTTTTTTTTTTTTTTCTTTTAATCCTGTAAGATGTTAAATCCAAAAGCAAAACATAAACTACTTCTCAAGATGTCATTGTTCTACCAGGTAGGCTGTTAGCCATCTGGTTGATTTGCTGACATAAAAGTCTGAATATTCTGGATTCTTGACCCTGCTTGGAATATTAATTACAAAATTCTCTGCAAATGCACATTTGTTAAGCATTTGTTAATAATGCAAGATAGGCTGGGCGCGGTGGCTCACGCCTGTAATCCTAGCACTCTGGGAGGCTGAGGCAGGTGGATTGCTCAAGGTCAGGAGTTCGAGACCAGCCTGAGCAAGAGTGAGACCCTGACTCTACTAAAAATAGAAAGAAATTAATTGCACAACTAAAAATATATAGAAAAAATTAGCCGGGCATGGTGGCGCATGCCTGTAGTCCCAGCTACTCAGGGGAGGCTGAGGCAGGAGGATCGCTTGAGCCCAGGAGTTTGAGGTTGCTGTGAGCTAGGCTGATGTCATGGCACTCTAGCCCGGATAACAGAGTGAGACTCTGTCTCAAAAGAAAAAAGAAAAATGATTTTCTCCTCTAAGCAATTTCCTCAGAGGCTTGGACTGTACCACAAAAACAATTACATTCTTGCCTCTTTTTTTAAATTTATTTTTTATTTTTTTTAAGACTAGTCACGGGCAGTAGTGAGAAGGAGGGAAAGTAGTAGAACAAGGAGTTCAGTTTGTAAATGACTGTGAACAGTTGAGTGAGATGACTCACGACCTTCGGACCAGCCTATATTCTTGGGTTCTTTGTTTTTTGAACTTGAATCTTCTCTTGCTAATCACATGGAAAACGAGTTTTGAGGGTTCAGATCTGATCTTCCCAGAGTTTGTCCAGGGGAGAATGTCTGTGGTCATCAGTGGTCACCTGCGGCCACTCTGCTTTTCTTCCCCTCATTCTCCCTCTCCCTCTGCCTCCTCCCTCTGTTTTACTTTCTGGGATTGAGTTTTATAGCAATACAGAGGCTTAAATATTATTATATTTAGTAGCAATCATAAACTTGAGGCACTAGCAAGGACTATATTTTATCTCTCCCAGACTGACAGTGGCAATATGTTATTAATAGTAATAGTGCACCACAGTTAGAACACTGTATGCCAATCACTGTTTCGAGTGTTCTCTTTGCATAATTCATTTTATTTTGTTTTGTGAGAGTGTCAACCTTGACAGAACAGTTGCAAGTGTAACAGAAGAGCTTTTGACACTGAATCGTTTGAAAGTATTGTTTTCACCGTAAGGCTCTGTCACACTCTAGTACTGTGCGTATTTCCCATGAACAAGGGCGTTGTCTCACATGACTGTAACACAGCTCTCAAAGTCGGGGAGTCAACAGTGAAGTAGCATTACATGGAATTCTCAGACCCCACTCATATTTTGCCAGTTTTCCCAGTAAAAAGTTTTATAACAAAAAGATCCTAATTGGCATTATGGATTTGTCATGTCTGTTTAGTCTCCTTCAATCTGGTATAGTTTCTCAGTTGTTCCTTGACTTCATTACCTTGGTACTTTTGAAGATATAGGCCAGTTATTTTGTATATTGTCCCTCAATTTGCATTTGTGACATTTCTTTTTTATTAGATTTAGATCATGTATCTTTGACAGAGATGCCACAGAAGTTGTGTGTTCAGTCGGGTAGTATATAATTTTCATTTGTCCTGCTGCTAGTAATATTCACTTTAATCAGTTGAACAAGGTGGTGTCTGCCAGGTTTTTACCATTGTAGTTTCTTTTTGTCCTTTTGTAACTAATGACGATTTTGTGGGAGATTGCTCTGAGTCTATGTAGATCTCTTCTTTATCAAACTTTTAATTCATTTATTTAGATCAGGATGGACTAATGGCTTCCCACTTTATTTGTTTATAGTCTGTTACTGTAATTATTCATTTTGAAGTCAAATTGTCCTAGATTTTGGAAAATGATACTTACAAACCAAGATTGGCGCTAGGCTTGCTCATTACTTTTTGTCACTGTTCTCAGGCCTTCTGCATAAATAGAGCTAGGAAGCATCTTTGTTTGACTATGTGTATGTCTATGTCACATATAATGCACACATTTACATCTGTATTTCTGTGTGTATATTCATGAGTTCATATGAATTCTCCATAACTTGAATCCAATACCATGGGATTCCTGCTGGTTTTTTCCTTTTTCCTTATTTGTAATATTCCTCTCTAAAGTAAGAAACCTTATTTCATTATCCTTGATATCGTTACTTCTAATTTCCTGTCACTTACTCTTTCTCCCACACACAGATGGGCTTTGATAACCCTATACCTCCTCTCCCTACCTCCTGTCCTCCCCCTCCCTCTTTTTAACCTTAGGTGACTCCTTATGGTATTTTCAGGACTTATTGTCAAGAAGGGAAAGTGGGGGTAGGGGAAAGGCTGTGTAATCTTATTTAACTCTCATAATAATCCACTGAGTTTGGTACTATTATCATACTTATTTTGAAGGTAAGAAATCTTAGGCTCAGAAAAGTCTAGTCACTTGCTCATGATTGCCCAGCAAGCAGGGAGTAAGGCCAGAGTGCAAACTATGGACTAAGTCCAGAGCACAAGCTTTTTCACCTGTTAGTACATAAATATGCAAGATAACCAGAAAATAAAATTCAGGGCATTTAAACAAAGTTTTAAGAGATTTAAAACTAGGCTTTTAGTAGATAGAGCATTTGACATTTCTGAATGTGACATCAAGGAATCAAATTTGTAATACCATCTGTTTAAGGTGCATGGGATAACAACTGCTGCCACGTAAAGTATGCTTACTCTGCTAGATCCTTTAATTTATTTAATCCCCATAAAGCTCAATGAGGTTGGTGTAATCTTTATTTTACAAATGAGGGCATTTATATATTATATTAAATAACTGCCTAAGGCGTGCAGTTACTTAACAGGGGACTCTCTGCCTACTTGACTCCAAAGCTTATGCTCTTAACTTCTATGGTTTCATCTTAGATTGATTCATATGCAACTTAATATGATGATTGATTCATATGCAATTTATTCTTCTGCCTGTACTGGAAAATAACTTGTAGTTTTTCTAATGAGGAAAATGGTATTTGCTTTCTAGAGAATAACTTGACAAATACAAAAGATAAAGAAGCAAACTGAAATAATACATAATTCTGTAATTCCATATTTGTATATTTTCCCTCAATATCTGTGTTCGCATATAGGTATACATATCTGTATTAAGGCTATAATTAAAGTGTTTACACACAATATACATATAATCATGCATTCCTTTATTAGTCTTATTTCTATTATGAACAAAATTCAATGTCATTAAAAGTTTACCAAGGCTGGGTGGAGTGGCTGACACCTGTGATCCTAGCACTTTGGGAGGCTGAGGCAGGAGGGTTGCTTGAGCTCAGGAGTTTGAGACCAGCCTGAGCAACATAGTGAGACCTCCATCTCCACAGAAAATAGAAAAATTATCTGGGTGTGGTGATATGCACCTATAGTCTCAGCTACTTGGGAGGCTGAGGCAGGAGAATCACTTGATTCTCCTTTTCTACCTTATTCTATCATTTATAATCCTGTGGAGGTTCCCGGTCTTCCTTCTCGTTTTAAATTGTAACTAAGCAATAAGACACAGGATCACCTCTTAGTTTGCAAGCGGAAACTAGACCTACACATCCAGAGTTGGGGCTTCTCTTATGGTGGACAGCCCATTCTTTTGCGGGAGGTAGAGGTCAGGGGAGAGGGCATAAAATGTGTTTTTAAGGGTTTTTACAGAAAATGTCTTGCATGGTATTATGTGTACTTTATAGTGATTAGTATGACTGGGGTGGGGTGGCCTTGCTTTACGTGGCTTTAGAAATATATTCTGATGAAACTTTAATGAATTTCATGGGTAATGTTATGAGGATTTGCCTTAAGAGTTTTGAATTAGCACACCTAAAATGAGATGTTTGTGGCAGGGTGTTCTTTGAACTCTTGATTTGAACCTGCCTGCCCTTCATATTGTTAAAAGTACATTCTTCAGGCTAAACCTGACTTGGCTAGTATTACTTCAGGAAATGTTTTCATTTATTGTTTGGGAGATTTTGGAGTTTCCTAGCAAAGAAAGATCAAGCTCTTTGCATAAAATACCGTATTCTTTAGCTACCCTGCTCATGATACCATCTACTGTGTCTGTACCTGTGTGACAATGCCAAGCACTCCATAGCTTTACCTGGATTGTTCGTTTGGTTTTTTCCCAAATGTTTGAAGTTTTCAAAAATAAATTTGTGGAGTTGCTTCTCTTAAGTAGCTACTACTGTGTTTTTAAATGTGCTGCAGTATTTCTGTTAATTAATCTTATGTGTGGTCGTTTATATCTGTGTCATTTGATTCTATTCTTTCTTGGAAATCTTGCTATTTAAAACCATTGTTTATCGTAAAAAAAAAAAAAGAGACAAAACAAAACTTGATGTCGTCTTGACAGAGCAGGACGTCTAACTGAAGCTTCTGCGTGGCTGGGCTTGCCGAGTTCCCTGGTGTTGGCTGTCTCGGATCCCCTTTCGAAGGCCCCACTTCCCTGCACACTAGCTTGGTGTGCGGGGAGAAGCTGCAGAGTCTGTTGGCTGGGCTTTATTTACGGAAACAGCAGGGTTGAGATTGATTGCGTCGTCGAGAGACAGTGTGTGGATGAGGGAGGGTCACAGCACATGCTCAGTCCTGTCAGTGTGAGGGGAAGTTTCTGCGTTCTGCGTGAAGGCTTAGGTCATAGCACAAGCTCAGTGAAAGCTCTATGAGGTCTCTCAGACTGCATGTGCCTCCATTTTGAGTTGTTAGAGTAGAAAAGGCAGAGTTTAGCAGTAAGTAGAGGTTCAGGAATTCAGCTAGACTCTCCAGAGCCTCTGTTAGTCATGGATGATCCATCCAGCCCCTGCAGGTAGGCTATCTTCGTCTGGCCTCACCACAACAGTGATGGCTTTTGCTGCTGTTTCTCACTTCTGAAGGTGTTTATGAATCATTTCATCGTTCATAGTGCATGTTCCTGAGAGCCTCGGATTCAGCCCTGGTTGGCCATGTAGGTGGTGTGGCGAAGCGTAAAATCAGAGCTAAGAACGGGTCTATCCAGAGATGCATTAAGCAAATGTAGAATGTGAAGCTTTGTGGGTCCCTCTTTCTCTCTTCCCTTTTCCTTCACCTCTTCCTCTCTTGGGTAATCGTAACCTCAGTCGTGCTGGGTGCCTGTTGCCGAGCTCGTTTGCCTTCAAGACCTGCAGAGCAAGCCTGCAGGCTGCCCTGTGGCCCGTGTGGCTGGCAGGGAATGCCTGGGCCCGAGAGCAGCTCTGTTTGGATGTTTTAGGAAGGGTGGTAGGTGGGTAGCTATTGGTTGCTTTGAAGGTGGGTGGAACTTGTTTTGATTGAGAGCCTGTTTGCCAGAGCAAATTATAATTCTTGTGATCTTCTGAAGTCCGACAAATGCAGGGGGGATGTTTGTGGATTATGGTTGCAAAAATACCACCTTAAAATGAGGTTTTCAAAAAATGAAAGGTTATGTCACATCAGTTTCTACTGTGTCTCTTGCCTCAAAAGGAAGCAAGCCCTTCTTCCTTTTGGAGCTTAGGGAAATTTCTTGGCCATTTTTTAGAAAATGTATGTATTGGCATTTGGGTTAGAAGTTAAGGTTCCAGGTATTTTGTTTGTTTATTTTTGCATGTTTGTTTTAGAATAGCATGACATTTATTGCATGACTTGTTATTCTATCATGATTGTGAATTCTATCAGTGGGTAATAAAAAGAGTAGTTGGTGCCCGAGAAGGCAGAAGCATTGACAAGGCCACAAGTGTCTACTTGATTACCAGGCACTAGTCTTTTCTACCCAGGGAAATTATGCTTTTTGGGTGTCCTGGTTACAGACAGGCCTCAAACAGATGGCTCTCACCATCGTTAACTTAGGGAGCCAGTCAGAACAAGCAGATCTAGGACAAGTTGAATTCTTACCAAAGCAAATTGTATGTGAAGGTTTTGAATCGTATCAGTTACTCTGCATTGTTTCCTCTCCCTCTTTTTCTTCTGATAAAGATTGGAAAAAACTTTGAAATGACACTTAAGTTTTGTGCATTTGTGAGGGTAAAAGTAGGCATACAATATAGGAGAAGTTGCAATGGAAGAACCCTCATAGGAGAGAGAGAGGAGTTTACTGTGCATTGATACAATGCACAGTAAATTCTTACCGTAAGAATTTTTATTGTCAGCTCCTAGTTGTGTAACATGAATATGGAGCTTTGTGTGGTCAACTCTTGTCAGAGGAGGCCCCTGATCTTGGTGGAAAGTTTTTAGGAAGGCATTAGTTGGTGAATTGTAGTTACTGAAATATCACTGAAGTATATAATCCGTGTTCTTGCAGGTTCAATTTTGAGATTGCACCTAAGGAGATGATCTGTAGGGGGATAAGTTAGGGTTAGTGCATTTATTCCTATTTTTATGATCCGTCTTTCCATTCATGTGAAGGTTCTCTTCCCATATGAGCATATTTATTTGAACGTTGCTCTTGGGAGTTTTGGGTAGGTATCTACTTTTTCCCATACCATGTACTGTTGTTTCTGGAACTTGTATTTCGTGCTATTTAAAAACACCGTTGTTCTTCCTTTCTCCTTCTCTCTTTCAGTAAAATTTTTCTTTTTCTAGACTGAAGGAACTGCGCACTGCAGCACTTTCTAGTCATGCACGTGTGGGATCCATGCAGACTTAAGGAGAAAACTCATTATTTGAATCAGGCAAATACTGCCTTTGTGTTCTAGGATCTTTGTGTCTTCTTAAACTTTCTTTACACTTAACAAATAAAAATGTGAACAGGAAGCTGTGTTCATAGCCAATTCAACTCTGGATCAGGTTCCTCCTGCTGGTTTGGCTGGCCTGGCTGGGCCTAGTACAAATCTGCGTTGTGGTTACTATGATCTGTGGGTACCCTTTGTTGTTAAGAGTCAAGTTTTTCTATGTTTCAAATCCAGTGAAGTAAGTCACTAGAGCTATTTCTTGTGTGTATTCTATATTTTGGTGTCTTGGGAAAATATTTTTGGAATGCTAGAGCTCTGCTTTCTAGGCCTTCCGTGCTTGTCTGGTGATGGTGGAGGTGAAGGAGCAGCACATGGGAAGTTATGTTCTTGGTTGGTGAAGTTGTCTTTGGTCTGTATAGCTTGAACATTGGCTAGGTTGTTTGATTTTGGCTTATCGTTCCCCTCCTATTGCACTTTAGAGTGTCAGGAAATGTGGCAGAACATTGAAAGTATATGTTTCAAAAAGAACATAAAAGTTCATGCAATTACTAGACTACTGGCTTTTCTTGTCATTATAGTAGAATCTTGAGTCAAAATCTGAGGTTGAGTCTTATATTTAAAGTGTTCCCTTGTCAGCATGAGTTTTGCCGTCTGTTTTTGGTTGAAAGCTGGGATGGACTTGCTTGTGTTTAATTGGCACTTCTTTTGTGATCTGTTTGTAACATACCTCTCTGCTTTCCCCTGCTTCCTTGACTCTTGGCTGGTGTGTTGACTTATGACTTAGGAGACTCTGCTAGACCTAAGACCTGATTATCTGTGATTCTCCAGTTCTTTGTTCCTGATCCTTTTCCCTTTTGAATTCTTTTTTTCTTTTCCATTTTACTTTTTGTTCTTTACTGAACTGACTTGTCTTTCTACCAGAGAGGCGTTTATTCTAATGCTATCAAACAAATATCTGACAGGATGAGAGAGAAGGTAGGAATACTGGCTAAAGGAAAATTTGAAGTGATATTGAAGCCGAATTCATGAGGCTTCTCCTAAATAAGCACAGATAATTGATTGTCATCTCTTTTGAGCAGTGTCTGATTTGGGCAGATACGGTGCTTGAATGTATGTTTAAAACAAATATGAAAGAAAACTAATTTTCTCATGTTGTATACTCTGATATGTTGTATCTAAAGTAAAACAGTTCATTTTAATTCAACTGGGTTAATTAGAGATTATTTCTATCAATGTTCTTTGAACTACACATTTGTTTATGATTAATTGATTGATCATCTTCCTTATTGGACTTTAAGCCTCTGGGGAAAGGACCCTGTCTGTTCTTAGTCTCGATTCCCAGAGTAGAGTGCCTGGCAAATGGATCTTTGGCATCAATATGTTGAATAAGTGAATGACATCGTCTATGATACAAGAAAAGGCGAGATTTGGAGCCGGACAGTGTGGTTCAAATTCCACCTAATCTGTGACATTGGACAAGCTGTGACATTGGACGTATTCCTTCGCTCCTCTGAACTTCAGTTTTCTCAAGGGTAATAAGGAGATAAATATTTCTCATAGTTGTTGTAAAAAGACTAGATGAAAACAATATGAAAGTGCTTGGCACATAGTTGCTTAGTACATCATTGGTATTAATTCAAAGGCCACAGCCTGGGCAATAGCGAGACCTCACCTCTACCAGAAAAAAATTAGCTGGGCATGGTGGTGCGTGCCTATAATCCCAGCTACAGAGAGAGGCTGAGGCAGGAGGATTGCTTGAGCCCAGGAGTTGGAGCCGTGATGATGCCACTGCACTCCAGCCCAGGTAACAGACCAAGACCTTATCTCAGGGATAAATAAATAAATAATTCAAAGGCCAAATCTGCAATCTCATATAGATATGATTATTTCAACATCTTTATTGTTTATGATCAACCTGTTCAACTAAGACAATGTTAGGAATTGTTTTAGGCATTATGGTAATTAAGTTAGTGACCAGTATGTTTAGCCACCATATACTGATCTGCTTTCTTCTTACTCTGTTTGGGTGTTTATAGCTTTCTTTACATTTCTTTTTAGAAGAAACTCTACTTCCATATCTTATGATATTTGATGTGTTTAGCATCAAACGTTTTTCTTACCACTTTGTCTAGTATAATTACGTGTGTGATAATGCCTGTTTGCCTCCTCTTATATTCATACCACTACAGTTAAGAGAAATAAGGCAACTGTCTTTTTTTTTTTTTTTTAAATATTTTCCAGAGGCTTCCTAGTGGGAACAAAGAGACCTTTAGACATGTGTTGTAGACATGCTTACTTGGTTCAAAGTCCCCCTTTTGTGGGGCTGCTCGATTCAGCTTTATTAGGCAGTTTGATTTGAATGTGCAGAAAGCCAGCATCTTCTTTGGTCAGGAGATCAGCTTAATTTTCAAAGACTGCTGCTTTATAAATTGTTTTCAATCATGGTGGGACTTTTTTTGTTTGTTTTCTAACGCTTCATATATGTGTGCATGCAGGTTTGTTAGACTGTGGTCCTTGAAGCCATTTCTGTCTCTGCAGCAGGCCATTCATTACATCAAGCCTGAGGAGCCTGGAGTGGAATGTCGTTATATGTCATAGCCAAACACCCTGTATGTTACTGCATAAGGGGGGCAGATAAGACAGATAAGAAATTTAGACAATGGAGCAAGGTCGTTGTAGTACTTTGGAAGTGGATCTTTCTCACCTGTTGTTAAATTATTTTAAAAAACAATTTTTTCCTGACATTGCTCACACATTATTGTGTGTGGAGGCCATATTTACTGCTTATTATTAGCTTGGAAATTCTTATTATTCCTCTGCCAATGCCTAAGTTTTAGTTCTGAATTATATTTAGGAGGACTGTGTGGGAAAGCTAATTCTGTGACCTGGAATCCCTTTCTGTAATCAACTCAATGTGACCCCTCAAAAGAGCACTTTTCTCAGGCCTTGGTTTCTTCTATAAAGCTAGAAGACTGGATCAGATAGCCTCTCAGGAACCTTCCATCACAGAAAATTCAGAATTTTATGATTTTGCATGTGGGCCAGGTGCCTGTGTTGACCTTTGTATTCGTGTATGAATTTGGAGCCATTAACATTTTCAGTTGTTGATTGTCTTTTTTTTAAATTAATTAATGATGAATTTTCTTCTTCCTAGGCAGTTGGCTGGCCACCTGTCATAGGTGATTTAACTATCTTAATTTTGCAACAAATCCTTTAGTTGTTATCTATGGCTAAACAATAGTTGACTTAGAATGTTGGAGCCCTTCATTCATTTAAAGTATATTTAGCGAGAGCCAATGGGCTCTGGGTTATAGTAGTGACTAAAAACAGACTTGGTTCCTACCCACATGGTGCTTTTTTTGGTTTAGAGGGCAACACAGTCATTGAAAGAAACAATGACACAAAATAAATATAAAACCATGAATGTGCCAGGTGCGGTGGCTCACGCCTGTAATCCTAGCACTCTGGGAGGCCGAGGCCGGCGGATCGCTCAAGGTCAGGAGTTTGAAACCAGCCTGAGCAAGAGTGAGACCCCGTCTCTACTAAAAATAGAAATTAATTGGACAACTAAAAATACATATAGAAAAAATTATCCGGGCATGGTGGTGCATGCCTGTAGTCCCAGCTACTCGGGAGGCTGAGGCAGAAGGATTGCTTGAGCCCAGGAATTTGAGGTTGCTGTGAGCTAGGCTGACGCCACGGCACTCTAGCCCAGGCAGCAGAGTGAGACTCTGTCTCAACAAACAAACAAACCAACAACACATGAATGTGATGGGGGCTGAAGGAGAGGTAGATGGTGCTATGAGAACTCATAATAGAGGGATTAGCTCCCTTTCTCACTTTTTGCCAGTACTTAGAGTTAATAATAGTAATGACCTCTATGCAGCAGATACTATGTCTAGTTCTTTCCATAGATTATCTTTTATTTGTTTAGCAACCTTACAAAATAGCCATTATGAAAATCATTTTTTAAATGTGGAAACTAAGGGCTCAGAGAGACTGAACTGTGTCCTCAGAATCACACACAGCCAACAAAACTTCGGTACTGAAATTTTAGTTCAGGTTGGACTCTGAAATCTGTGCTCTTTCCCTGCACCTGAGCATACACATGTACCTAGACTCAGGTGTGTGTCACAAGTCCTCTCATCCTCTCAATTGTGAGGTGCCAGTGTCATGGGATGTTCTAATAGGATGTAGACAGCATAGCGATTTTACTCAGACTTAGGAGAAATTTTCTGTCTTAAAATAGAGGGAATGTATTATGGAATAGAATACAAAATCTGCATGAGTTTTTAAGACACTATATCAGACTTTAAAGAAATTTTATTAGACTGACTTATTAGAGACTGCTTTGTAGGTATGTGTTCATGCTGGAGAAATTTGAGAAGCCTAATACATTGTCCCAGTCTTCTTTCTGATCCTCATTTTCACTCTTGTCTTACAGTCTATCTAAAAATAAAGTGATTTGGATAAATCTCCTTTTGGGTTTCTTAAAATGTGTATTTCGTTCTACACCCACAGACTCTTTCTGTGGTCACTCTCTAAATGTGCTAGTAAGAGTCTCTAGAGTCTTCCTGCTGAACTTAACACCCTATGGAAAACATAAGAATTATCCATGGTCTGATGCGTACAATCTGAAGGACAGGAAAAAGGAAGATTACTCAGTGATCTCATGTACGCATGACACCAGCCGCAGAACAGGGGTCTGACTTGAGAATTGTCAATCCCCGCCCCTTGGGAATGGGCCACAGTCCATGCTGCTGTTACGTCCTCAGGTTTAGGGATAGGGTAGGTCTGGCTTGTGATGGGAAGTCACGCCAGCTCCCTGCGAAAGGCCTCAGCTCTACCACTTCTTGCCTTCAGTTGCTTCACGGCAGTGCTGTCTGTTCATGTCTTCTCCCCATAGCCATGTTCTTGCACCTTCCTCATGCCTGTAGAATCAGGTCCTTATCTTAAGCAATCACCACGACCACGCAGAGATGCCTGGGCCTCTTCAGTGGACATTCACAGAAAGAACGTTGCCTCCCTGCAGCTGCGTCTCTCTTCGGGGCGGAGAAGCGCCTGTGTCAGGTTCTTGCGCAAGCCCCTGTGTCTGGGCAGGCTCCTGCGTCAGCTGACACGCTCTTCTCAAGGAGCCCTCCCTGCATCTGGCCATCAGCCTTCTCGTCTGCTTTGCAAAGATGCTTCTCCCTTTTTGATATTCATTTGCAGGCTCCCTGCTCCTTTCTGTCCATTCCCTGTTTACTTCTTAGACTAAAACGTTTCCATGGTAACAGGTTACTTTTCAAAGAGAACATCTTGTCATTTTATTTAATCCACTGCAGCTGAAGAGGACTGAAATATTAAGTTGTAGTTGCTATGGATACTGCTTTGTTGCATTGGTTTCTTTTGTATCAGATTTCATATACAATGAATTTCTTTTTTATATACTTAAAGAATAAACACAATGACTTACCATTATTGTTGTAATTTGGCTTCTGGTACTATCTTTTCTTATTCCAAAGCAAAGATTTGTAAAATAATGGAGGCTTAACCTCAGCTGTTTTGAAAAACAATTTACATTAGGTAAATTCCTCCTTTCACTAGGGAAGATGGTGACAGTTCTTAATTCTCTTTTTGTAATATGATTCACATATAGGGATTTCTCTAATAATGATAACCACATAGCTGAGATCCTTAGTAAATATAGGGAAAAAAGAAATATGTGGCTTGGAGTTAATTCTGGAATCTCGTTGCTCATGAACTGTGGCTCTCTTTCTTCAGTTACTTGTTCGGCTATCTGCAGTATACTTGGGGGGAATCTTTCTGTCGTTAATCAGCTTTCCTTTTACCTGGCTTTCTTTCTGATTTCCAAACTGTCTGTAGTACCTCTTCTTTGACTTTTTAAAAACTTCAATGTTTAGATTCACGGGAAGTTTCAAAGATATTACAAAAGATACTGCAGAATGATTCCATCTTACGTAACTGTATTATAACATCAAAACCGGTAAGCTGGCGTTACTACATTGTGTGTGTAGTTCTGTGCCATTTTATCATGTGTAGCTTGTGTAACCACCGGAGTAACAGAACTGTCTATCACCACAAACACCTCCCTCCTGCTACCCCTTTAGAGTCACACCCACTCCCGCCCTCCATCTCCTCACCATCCCTGACACCTGGCAGCCACTGATCTGTTGTCCATTTCTATAATTTTGTCATTTCAAGAATGTTATATCAATTGTCCTTTAACTTTGATAAGTTTTCTCTTTCAACATGGTTATCGAACTTCGAAAAAAACCCTTTTTGATTATTTTGACTTGCTTTGGTATTCGAAATGAATATTGAACTGAAATAGAGAAAAGAATATGGATTCTCATACTTTTGTTTGTCATTAATTGTATAATTTTGGTTCAGTAACCTAACTACTCTGCCATATGGGAATGTGATTGGGAGCTCTGACTTTGGAATCAGCTGAACTTGAGTTTGAATCCTGATTTTACCACTTGGTAGCTGTGTATAATCTTTGACAACTGCGTAACATCTGTTAGCTTCAGTGTCCTTGTCTGTACATGTAGAGGTTGTGATAGCATCTATTTTACAGGGTCGTCTTTAAGAATAGATAAGAAAATATATGGAAATTGCTTAGCTTGCAATGTCTGGTACACAGTAAATGTTCAGTGGATATGTCAGTTGATTTATTTGTGTTACAATTAGTGTTGTTATTATCTATAAAGTGGAGACACTGCCTCAGAGGATTGTAATGGGAATAATGAATTATTGTTCGCCTGGCATAGAAGTACTTAGTGATGCTAGTATTGTTATTTTGCTTGTGTTTGCTTGTTTTGCTTGTGTTTGCCAGTATTTATTAGTATAATATACCTGTATTTAAGATAATGTACGTGAAAAGCCCAGAGAAAAGGACAAAGGGGTGTGTGTTTGTGTGTCTTGTGTTACGCTGGGATATGACTTCAGCCTTTACTTTCTTATTTCATTACAGTAGTGTCCTTTGTCTGACTTGGCTGGGATTCGTACTGCCCTTAATCTGGATTCTCTCTCTTAAACTGATGAACACCCTGTCTGCCTAGACCTGATTTTAATTAAGTAGCATCGTGCATCCAAACAAAAACCTCTTTAGTAGCTGTACTATTTTAAACACAGGATAGAGTAAGATCTGAATTTCTGTGAATATCAATACTAATGCTTTTATAATATCAAAATATGAATTAAAATGATTTAATACCTAGAATGAGATATTACTGTAGAGCACCTAGAACAGATATTAAGTGCTCAAATGTTAGCTACTGTTGTTACCAATTAAAGAAAGAACCTGGCATCTTCTAGACTAGGGGCCTTTGGAATTTTAGCCTGCAATATTTTCTAAAGTTCAGATACATCATAATCAGTGCTTCTCAAAGCATGGTTTGTGGGCCCTATTCTTATTTTTATTAAATCCTAATTGTTGACTTCCTGTCTTTTAATACTCTGTATGATGAAATTGGGAGTGACATAAAAGTCTTTTGCTGTACACCATAGGACGATGACTATCTTGAGGAGAAGCCCTTGTGCCATCAAGTCATTTGAATTAGTAGTGGAACTATCCACTTTTTTCATGGAGCACCGTTTCTGCTTGAAAGAACAACTGGCAGATAAACTGTGGTCATTCAGATTTGGGTATTTGGCAGACATTTTCTTGAAAATGAGTGAAGTGAGCCTGTCATTTCAAGGAAGACTACTGATCGTATTTGCCAATGCTAAAATTTGAGCTTTCAAGTAAAAATTAGAATTTTGGAAAACTTGTACCCACCACTTGTACCACTAAGTGTAGCTTCTCTGCACTTAAAGGATTTTCTTATGAGATGGGTAGTGATATTAATGAACGTAATTTTTTAAAAATACTGTATGATGAACTCTGTCGATATCTGAAAGATCCACAAAACTTAGTGAGCCAGTATTTTCCATGTAACCAATGCATGATGTTACAGAATCATGTCTGAGTAGATCCATTCAAAGGGCAACACAGACCAATGGATTTTAGTGTAATAGAATCTAAAAGATTATTCATAAGCTTTTAGGTTCACATTGTCACAAATCTTTATCAAACTGTCACTGTTGAGTTTTGGTGTAGTATCAAAAAAGGCTACCTTCTCCAGTTACATAGCTGTGTTAGGTTGGATTTTCTTTATATACTTTAACCAAAATAACATATTGCAAAAGATTTAATGTAAAAGTGTATCAGAAAATCCAGCTGTCTTCTATTAAGTCAGATATTAATGAGGTTTTTTTTTTTTTTTTTTTTTTTTGAGGCAGAGTCTCACTCGCTTGCCCAGGCTAGAGTGAGTGCCGTGGCGTCAACCTAGCTCACAGCAACCTCAAACTCCTGGGCTCAAGCAATCCTTCTGCCTCAGCCTCCCGAGTAGCTGGGACTACAGGCATGTGCCACCATGCCCGGCTAATTGTTTCTATATAT
>CAUYRT010008380.1:0-11499 GCA_963574885.1 Lepilemur ruficaudatus | reverse complement strand
AGAAAGAAATTAATTGGCCAACTAAAAATATATAGAAAAACTTAGCCGGGCATGGTGGTGCATGCCTGTAGTCCCAGCTACTTGGGAGGCTGAGGCAGGAGGATCACTTGAGCCCAGGAGTTTGAGGTTGCTGTGAGCTAGGCTGACGCCATGGCACTCTAGCCCGGGCAACAAAGTGAGACTCTGTCTCAAAAAAAAAAAAAAAGAAAAAAGAAACTAGCGTGAGTTCAATACAACTCATATGGCAGTTAATGTGTTAAAAATCAAATTGCATTACAAAATGACTTTCTTTTCATTTTGTGACCATCCCACCACCACCTCCACTCTTTTAAAAGAAAATGTTTATGAAGTCTTGATTTGAATTTTGTGTTTCTTGATTCCTGTGTTTGCTTTTTAAAAAAAAAAATTGTGGGAAAATATGCCAAACGTAAAATTTACCATTGTCCCCCTTTTATTGTTAGTTGACACATAATAATTGTACATGCTAAGGGATATAGGGTGATATTTTGCTACACGTATACAATATATAATGATCAAGTCAGGGTAATTGGCATATATATCTGTCACCTCAAACAATCTTTTCTTTGTGTTGTGAACATTCAAAATCCACTCCTCTAGATTTTTGTTTGTTTGTTTGTTTTGAGGCAGGGTTTTGCTCTGTCACCCGAGCTGGAGTGCAGTGGTGTGATCATAGCTCATTGCAACCTCGGACTCCTGGGTCCAGCCATCTTCCTGCCTCAGCCTCCCTGGTAGCTGGGACGATAGACGAGCACCACCATGCCGGCTAAGTTTTCTACTTTTTGTAGAGATGGGGTTTTGCTCTTGCTCAGGCTGGTCTTGAACTCCTGGCCTCAAGCAATCCTCCCACCTTGTCCTCCCAAAGTGCTGGGATTACAAGGGTGAGTCCTGTGTCTGGTCTACTGTAGCTTTTTGAAAACATACGCTGAGTTATACTTAGCCATATTCTCCACCCTATGGTGCTGCAGAACGCCAGAACTCATTCCTCCCGTCTAGCCGTAATTGTGTATCTGCCTTTTAACCCTTTTTAAGTGCGCAGGTCTGCGGCATTCACATTCACATAGTTACACAGCTCCCGTCCTTCTCCAGAGCTCTTCATCTGCCCCAGCTGAAATTCTGTACCATGAAACATCAGCTCCCCCTTCCCTTCTTCCCTTGGCAGCCACCATCCTTTCTTTCTATGTGAATTTGTGTCTTGCTTCCTTCTTTATCTCCAGCTTCGAAAATGGTGCCTGCCATATCGTAGGTGTTGAGTATTTGTTGAATGCGTGAGTGGGAGGGTGCCGGGGGCTCTCCCAGGCTTCTTGCTTGCGCAAGCGTGAAAAGGAGTGTGTTGGGGGTTCCCCAGGGGCCTGAGCGCCACTCTGTCCTCTCTCCCTCCACAGGCCTGCTGCTCTTGGTGAGCCTGGAGGTGTTCCGGCACTCCGTGCGAGCCCTGCTGCAGAGAGTCGGCCCTGAGCCTCCCCCAGCGCCACCCCTGACCTACGAATACTCCTGGTCCCTGGGCTGTGGCTTGGGGGCCAGCTTGATCCTGCTGCTGGGAGCCGGCTGCTTTCTGGGGCTTGCCCTGCCTTCCTGGCCCTGGGGGTCACTCTGTCCCAAGCGGGGTCACCAAGCCACCTAGAGCCACCAGTGAACTTCCTCTAAGCAACTGCCAAACCCTCATACTCTCCCCAAAATCTCAAAATCTCTTGCCCCATCTCCCAGAGCAACTGTTCTCCCTGCTCCGGGGCCATGTTGTTTCCACTAAACCTGCCTCTTTCCCCCTCATACTTTCTCTCTGTAAACACAGTGTTCTTGGTGGCTGTATTTGGGTCCCTTGGGGGTGGGCTGGGAAGAGGCTTTTTGCAAACGAGGGTCCCTAGGGAAGGCTGGCGGGACCTGATGGGTAACTAGGGTGTGGGGATGTGGTCGGGGGGTCTTGGGAGGGAGCTGGGGACCCCTTCATTTTCCGGGTCTGGATTGACTCACTTGCGGGGTGAGACTTCTCAGGACGCATCTCGCATCTGCAGCTAGGGGTGGGGTTGGGGGAAATAGGGAAGAATCTCAGGGTCTGACATGGCTGTGATCTGATTTGGGATTAAAGGTTTGGAAACTTGACAACTTTGGTTTGGAGTTCATTTGTGATGTGACTGACTGTGCATTCTGGAGTAGAAAAAAGAGACTCCACATCCCTTCCGGAAACATGGCTGCTTATCACATGTAAATGAGCCCATAGAGCATGGCTGAGAGTGCGGAAAACGCGACAGTTTGTATAGAATACAGACGTTGTTAAGGGTTGAATATTGTCTCCCCCCACAAAAGATGTATATGTTGGAGCCCTGACTCCCAGGACCTCAGAATGTGACCTCATTTGGAGATAGGGTCTTTACAAAAGTAATCAAGTTAAAACGAGATCTGTAGTGTGACTCCGAATCCAGTATGTCTGGTGTCCTTGTGCAAAGGGGGCACTTGGACAGAGACAGACACGCCTCGAGGGAAGATGATGGGAAGACACAGGGAGAAGACGGCCATCTACAAACGGAAGAAAGAGGCCGGGACAGATGCTCCCTCAGCCCGCGGAAGGAGCCAGCCCTGCCAACACCTTGATCTCCGACTTCCGGCCTCCAGAGCTGGGAGACAGCAGATTCCTGTTGTTGCAGCGCCCAGGCTGCGGGACTCTGTTATGGCAGCCCCAGCAAACTGATGCAGATTTGTGCCCGGAAGTGAGGTGTTGCTGTAACTGATGCCTAAAAACGTGCAGGTGGCTTTGGAACGGAGTAATAAGTGGAGGCTGGACACGGTTTGAGGTTCATGGAAGAAAAAGCTTAGATTTCCTTGGGGAGACTGAAGAAAAATAAGGACACTAAAGGCCATTCTGGCAAAGGCTCAGAAAGAATCGAGGAGCGCTGTAGCGAGATCGTCTGTCTTAGCGAATACATTTATCCGTATGCACAGAACCTGGGGAGCAGCTAGAATAACAACAGCAACAACACTCACAGTCACCAGCGGATGAGGACCTTGTACCAGGTCTGCAATCCGACAGCCCATCCCTGATAAAAACCGATACACACCTTCTCGCATACCTCCTGCGTGCCAGGCACTGGTCTAGGCATTTTATAAGCCTCATTTCATTGACACGGAACAACCCGATGAGCTGCTGTTAATAGGCTCCCTTGACCGGCAGAAACACAGAGGATCAGAGAAGTTAAGTGACTTTTTCAAAGCCGCACAACTATTTTTTTAAAATGTAAAACATAAAAATATTCATTTATTTGCCAATCTTTTATTTTTGTTTCAGCATATTATAGGGGTACGTATATATATATTATAGGGGTACGTTAAGTTTACGTATATTGCCCTTGCTCCCCTCCCCCCTCAAGTCAGAGCTTCAAGTGTGTCCATCCCCCGGATGGTGCACATCACACTCATTATGCATGTATATACCCACCCCCTCCTCCCCTCGCCACTTGGCCGACACGCAATAAATGTTATTCCTATATGTCCACTTAGGTGTTGATCAGTGAAACCAATTTGCTGGTGAGTACATGTGGTGCTTGTCTATCCATTCTTGGGATACTTCACTTAGTAGCACGGGTTTCAGCTCCATCCAGGAAAATACAAGAGGTGCTAGATCACCATTGTTTCTTATGGCTGAATAGTACTCCATGGTGTACATATACCACATTCTATTAATCCACTCATGTATTGATGGGCACTTGGGTTGTTTCCACAACTTTGCAATTGTGAGTTGTGCTGCTATAAACATTCTAGTGCAGATGTCTTTTTAATAGAATGTCTTTTTTCCTTTGGGTAGACGCCCAGTAATGGGATTGCTGGATCAAATGGTAGCTCTACTTGTATCGCTCTAAGGTATCTCCATATCGAAAGCCGCACAACTATTGAGTGGAGAAGGTGAGATTCAAACTCAGCCCTTTGCATTCCGTACTCTTAACCCCTGTGAAGCATAGGTTTCTAAGCAAAGAGGGAAGGATTATCTCAAAGCTCAGGCATTTTACTCCCCAGGAATAACATCCTCATGTTACAGCCAGTGCACTTGAAATGTGTCATAATAACTAACATAACCCAAGTCTAATTATGAGGAAAAAATATTAAAATTTAATGAATTTTAAAATTTATTGAAAGGACTTGTTCTGTAAAATTTGGATTCAAAGGGTCGCACTCAAGGATCCGGAAGACCACATGTGGCCCCAAGGCCGCAGGTTCCCCATCACTAAGTCTGAGAAACTGTCACAGACCAGAGGAGACTAAGGAGACACAGCAAAGGACATTACTAGAAAAACTGGCGAAATCTGAAGAAATTCTAGAGTTTGGTTAATGGCAACGTCCCTACGTTCCTTTCTCGGATTTAACTGATGTACCATGGTGACCTGGGGTGTCCCCTTTAGGGGAAACCAAAACTGGATGAAGGGTCTGTGGAAATCTCTGCACTGTCTTTGCAGCTTTTCTGTATATCTAACATTATTCCAAATAAAAAGTTTTATTTTAAAAAAGCAAATTAAAAAAATAAACTTTAGCTGTATCATTTCTCCAGCAGCCACCAGCTCTAAGACGCTTGCTTATTCACGGATTTTGCTATTTAATAAAATAAATTAAAATAAATCATTTATTTTAATAAATAAATTATTTAATTTAATAAATTATTAAATATTAATATAACAATATTTGCTATTGTTAATTACGCACAACACCCCACACTAGCCGGCCCTGATAGGAAAATGGATTAGGACACAGTTACGCCCGCCGGAGCTCCCACAGTCTACACAGGAAGACGGGCAGGTGAACGGTACCTGGGGACAAATGCTAAGACAGAGGGACCAGAGGGAGAAGTGAGAGCCCAGCGAGGAAGAAAATAACTCCACTGGGGTGGGAGATTGGTTCAGGAAAGCATTCCGAGGAGGAGATGCCTAACTTGAGTCCTAAAGATGAACAAAAGTCAGCATGGAGAAGATCATCAAGGGCATTCCAGGTAGGTGAGAAAGCCTGGGCAGAAACAAGAAGGCGAAAAATATTATGGAGCAAGTGAGTGAGGAAATGTGAATTTGGTGTTCAAAAAGAGATACAGGAGCAGTGGGAGAGGTTGGAACGGGCTATATTATGGAGGAGGCAGAGAGACTAAAATGCTCGACTGAGGAGCTTGGCCTTTATTCTCAGGGTACTAGGGAGCCATGGGAGGCTGTTGAGCAGAGCCATGCTGGCATTGGGTCCAGGGTTACAACAAAGTTTCTCATTCTTGAAATGATCAAATTATAGACAGAGAGAACAGATTAATAGTTGCCAGGGGTTAAGAAAAGGATGAGTCACAAAGGAAGTGGCTGTGGCTATAGAAGGACAATTAGAAGGGGTCCTCGTGGTGATGGGAACATTGAGTATCTCACCCTCTCTGTCTGAAATCACCCTCCTCTTGTCCAGCCCACTCAAACATCTGCTCTTAGCTAGACCCTCAGCCCAGGCTCCCTCCAACTGCCCAGGGTCTGGTCTCTCCCTCCCCAGTCTATCTCGAGTACAGACCCCAGATCTTTCAGCCCCATCGGTTTCAGTGGGGTGGGAGGTGAATTTTATCCCTCAAGGGACACTGGGCAGTGTATGGACACATTTTTGGCTGTCACAGCTGGGAAGAGGGATACTATTGTCATCTAGTGAAGAGTGGCCAGGTAGGCCGCTAAACATTCTACAGCATACAGGACAGCCCCTCCAACAAAGAATCATCTGGTCCCAAATGGCAGAAGTGCCAAAGTTAAGAATTTCTATGAGGTTTTTTTCTTTTTCTTTCTTATTTTCTTTTTTTTTTTTTTTTTTGGAGACAGAATCTTGTCTTGCTGTCTTGACCTAGCTAGAGTGTCATGGCATCAGCCTAGCTCACAGCAACCTCAAACTCCTGGGCTCAAGCAATCCTTCTGCCTCCGCCTCCCGAGTAGCTGGGACTACAGGCATGCACCACCATACCCGGCTAATTTTTCCTATATATTTTTAGTTGGCCAATTAATTTCTTTCTATTTTTAGTAAAGACGGGGTCTCCCTCTTGCTCAGGCTGATCTCAAACTCCTGAGCTCAAGTGATCCTCCTGCCTCGGCCTCCCAGGGTGCTAGGATTACAGCCATTTTACAGCTAGGATTAGGAGCCATTCCACCTGTATTTTTCTAAATTTAAGGTGTATAAGTGATTTTTGATATATGGACATTGTGAAATGATTAAATCGAGCTAATTAACATATCACTTACCTCACATTCTTATCATTTTTTGTGGTGAGAACATTCAAGATTTACTCTCTTAGAGATTTTCAAGTATACAATACATTATTATTAACTGTAGTAATGTTGTACAACAGATCTCCACAACTTATTCCTCTGTGAACATTTATGTATTTATTAATAATTATAAATTATAAATACAATAGTGTATCATACAATTGTATGTTACTACACATCACAGCAATATATATAATTATGTATATTTTACAGAAAATCATATATTAATTTTATTATATAAATATTATAGCATTTATAATATACAGTTGACTTTTGAACAACACAGGTTTGAACTTCACAGATCCGCTTATGCATGAATTTTTTTTCAACTGAACGTGGATCAAAGTATTCCTGGGAGGGGAAACCCACATATACCAAGGGTCGAATTTTTATTAATATATACGTGCGCTCCGCAGGGCCAACTGTGGGACTTGAGTATGCACAGAATTTGGTATATGCAAGGGTCCTGGAACCAAGCCCCTGTGTATACCAGGGGACGACTGTAATTATAAATTGTCCCAGGTCTGAAAGGGGCTTCCTCACCAGGGAGATAACTTTGTCATCCAGGAAGCGCGAAGTGCCCCTTGCCTGATGGGCTGAGCTTGCACCTGAGTCTCAGGTTCCGCGCTGCACTCTTGCCTTGCTCTGTGTGCTGGGCATGGGCTCCCTTGGTGCTGAGGGTACGGCAGGGAGAGAGCTGGGTTGTCCATCCTCTCCTCCTTCACTCAACAAGGAGAAGACGGCGTCTGGGGCAACGGCGGAGAGCGTGGCGGGCGGGCTGGTTTGAGACCCTGGGTCCGTCATTTGTAGCTGGGGCAACTTGCTTCATCTCTTTGTGTCTTGGTTTCTCACCCCCAGAGCAGGCTCATTGGCTCAGTGCAGTACTCGCTTCCTAGGGTCGCTGTGAGGTGCAAACGCGCTGACAATCCCCACACAGCTCCTGGAAGGCTGCCTGGCCCACAGTCGTCGCCACATCCCTCTTTGCTGTTATTATTTTTTATCAAGTGGCACTTAGCAAGCAGGGACCCCCCAACCAGCTGACACTCCGGGCATGGAGACATACTAATCACGTAATTGCACTAATGAGCGTGTAATTATAAACTGAGATAAGGGCTAGGAGAGATCATCAACAGTTTTTTTGTTGTTGTTGTTTGACTTTGTGCCCAGACAGCTCAAGGAAGCCCCGGGAGAGAAGTGCCATGAGGGTGGGGCCGGGGCAGGGGCCGGTCTTGGGTGAAAGTCTCTTTGCCCAGCGGGGTCTTCACTCTGAAACCCCTTTACTACTCGGCGTCAGGGAAAGGGCAGAGCCTGAGATTCATAGAAAAAGGACCTGGCAATCATAGTTCACAGCAACCTCAAACTCCTGGGCTCAAGCGATCCTCCTGCCTCAGCCTCCTGAGTAGCTGGGACTACAGGTGCACGCCACCACACCCAGCTAATTTTTCTATTTTTAATAGAGACAGGATCTTACTCTTGCTCAAGCTGGTCTCAAACTCCTGAGTTCAAGTGATCCTCCTGTCTCCGCCTTCCAGAGTGCTAGAATTACAGGTGTGAGCCACTGTGCCTGGCCAGTTTCTCAGCTTTCTTTTTTTTTTTCTTTTTTTTTATCCTATGAACTTAGATCAACTCACTTTTAAATATCAGAAGATTTCACATAAAAATCCGGTTTCCAGTTTCTGTCGAAAAGTGGAAACTGTGGCAACACCGTAACCATAATTAATTAGCTGTGCTGAGGAGGGGCTGTCCCATTCAGGCAGGTGAGTGCTCTGCAGGTTGACGTGGTTTCCGCGACTTCTGGGTCCTGGGTCACGTGTGGGTATACCAGCAGGCGGCTCATCTCCCTCTCCCTCTCTCTCTCCCCCACCCTACTTTTTGTCAGCATCTGAGTTTAAGATCTCTACACCCACTGAAGAATTGATGTTAGGCATTTCCAGAGAGGGAGGGGAGAGAAGTGCATTTGAGGACAGCAAGCAGGAAGACCATTCTCTAAGCCTAAAGAGCGTCTGGCGGTCTGGCCTCTGTTAGGTGCTAGTCTCCCAAGGAGGAGGCAGGAACATGTGGTGGCCTTGGGGAGGCTGGGCCCTAGGCAAAAGGGTTCCCAGCCCCGTGGAAGATCCCTGTGCTCCCTCAGTGACCCAGAAACAGCAAAACCATCAGATCTAAGGGATCCATGGCCACAGGTGAGGGATGCATTTGAGAACGGCCCCTCCTTTGTCACACTCTCCTTCTGATAGCTTGGAGTCTTGTTTGTGGAGAAGAGAGAATTAGGAGAGGGAGGAAAGTGTGAGATGCTTTATTTCAGGAGTGGGCACTGGAAGAGGGAGACACAGAGTTGGGAGAGGTGGTCTCGTCTGGCTCTGTAGCTGCAGAGAGAGTGTATCTCATCAATCTCTTTTCGTAGGTGGAGGAAGGTAGGCATTTTCATATCCGCTTTATCCCTGGGTGCCAAATTTCCTTCCAGCATCCCTCACCCGTCTTTCTTTGCCCCCCTGAACAGGCTCCAGGACGGCACCAGTAGAGAAAATGTCTGTCCTATCTCAACCGCGTCTTGAGGATGGGGCTCCGCCCTGCAAGCTGTCCTCATGCTCAGTCTGCCTGCCCAGAGGAGACGAGGCTAATGCGCCTGGTGAACGTTAGACCAGTCGTGCACTGGACCACGTTTCGCTAACCGAGCAGATCTCTGCTTTGAAAGGTGGTCAGTGCCCACCCTGCTTCTGTCCTGCCTCCCTCTCCCCTCTGGATCCAGCAATTTGAGTCTAGGGATCTTCGGGAAAGTAGACTCTCTTAGGTTCAAAGAGAGGGAGTGGAAAGCAAGAAGCCTTCTCCTAGCCCAAGCCACTTTCTCTAACTCAGGATTTTATTTATTTATTTATTTATTTTGGAGACAGAGTCTCACTCTGTTGCCCAGGCTAGAGTGCCATGGCATCAGCCTAGCTCACAGCAACCTCAAACTCTTGGGCTCGAGTGATCCTTCTGCCTCAGCCTCCCAAATAGCTGGGACTACAGGCACGTGCCACCATGCCCAGCTAATTTTTTATATACGTATTTTTAGTTGTCTAGCTAATTTCTTTCTAGTTTTAGTAGAGACAGGGTCTCGCTCTTGCTCAGGCTGGTCTCGAACTCCTTACTTCAAGCGATCCTCCTGCCTCGGCCTCCCAGAGTGCTAGGATTATATTCTTGAGCCACTGTGCCAGCCTGGGGTCTTAGCATTTTAGAAAGAGGAAATGGTTATTGCAAAGGCCTGAGGCAGATGCATGGCAGTGTGCTTGAAGAATGACCTAGCAGGCCATTGTGGCTGGAGCAGAGATCAGGGGAGGAGCAGGAGATGAAGTTATAGAGGAAACCGGGTAGGAAGCCTTAGTCATTTTAAGGACTCTAGTGTTTTTCTGTGAGTGAAATGAGTTATTTCAGAGTCTGGGGCATGATATGACTTAGATTTTAAAATAGGGTTCCAGGTTAAACACACAATGCCCAGTTGATTTCAAATTTCAGACAAAAAAATGCATAAATTTTAAGTATAAGTATAACTCACAAATTATATGAGATATACTTATACTAATTTTTTTTTGTTTATCTGAAATTTTAAACTTAACTGGGCATACTGTATTTTAATTTGCTAAGTCTAGCAATTCTATTTTAAAAGGATCTCTCTGTCTGCTGCATTGAGACCAGATGGTCAAGGCCGCAAGTGAAGGTAGAAGCTGGGAGATGGTTTAGGAAGCTGTTGTGATAATCTAGGTGAGAAATGATGGTGGCTGAGGCCAGAGAGGTGCCAGCGAGGCTGAGGACCCACCCTGTCCTGCCTGATGTAACACAATCTTCGTGAAATCTGTGGGCAGTTAGAGGAGGGGAGCTGAGTAGAATCTGACAATATCAGCTCTAAAAATTATTCACTGCCCACTCATTTCATGTGCAGGGGAAACAAGAGCGCTGAAATGTGAGGTGTGAAAAGCCACAAGATAAAAATGTGCTTGTCTCCCTTATCAGTGTTATGAAGGCCTTTTTCACATTGCACTTCCTTTTCCACTTAGATAAAAATCCAGACTCTTGCAAAATTCTACATGATCTGGCCTCAGCACCTCTCTTCCCGCACTGTGCTCTGGCCAGCTCACTTTGCTTCAGCCACGCCATTGACTGAAAACACAACAGCCTGGTGTCCCTTCTTAGAACCAGCACATGCCAAGCTTGCTCCTGCCCCAGGGCCTTTGCACATGCTGTAACTTCTGCCTGAAATGTCATTTCCCCTTACATTTCTCATGGCCGGATACTTCACAGTCCTTCATTCTCAGCCTCAACATATTTTCTTCCAAGCCCTCCCTGACTCACTTCCCAAAGGAAAGATCTGTCCTTCATAATCCATTATGTTAAATTGCATCACCCTGTTCACAGCTAGAATGTTACTTACTATGAGGTACAAATATTTATTTATTTGATTTTACCTGTCTTTCCAAAAGAATGTAAGAACCATGAAAACGGGGATCTGGGCTATCTTTTAAAAGAGTAATTGCCCTTTCAAAACTGCATGGCACATAGTAGATGCTCAATAAATACTTGTTAAATAACTAGGTAAACAAAACAGTTGCAGAGAGGGGCAGTAACTTGCTCAAAATGGATCCTGCACCAGGAGTCTGTCTCCTGATCCCGAAACCAGGGTCTAATGTTCAGTTCCTCATAGATTCAATGCTCATGAAGGGCAAGAACTACACCCTCACTCACTCTTTGAAAGTCCCAAATCTAGGAGTCATTGCAGGAGGGCTGTTCAAGGTCCTTTGGTGATCACCTCACCTGGGTAAAAGTTTTGGCTGCCCGTGGGTTGGCTTTGCAATTTTCAACATTCTTATGACCGGAGTGCCCACAACCTCTCCATCCTCCTCCATCAAACGCAGCCTCTAAATTGTTTTTAGTCCATTTGTATGTTATTATTACTAGAATTTTTATTGTGGTAAAATATACACAACATAAAATTTACCATATTAACAATTTTTAAAGATACAGTCCAGTGGCATTAAGTACACTGACATTGTTGTGCAGCCATCACCACCCTCCATCTCCAGAACTTTCTCCACTTTCCCAAATTAAAACCTTATACCCTCTGGGAGGCCGAGGCGGGAGGATCGCTCAAGGTCAGGAGTTCGAAACCTACCTGAGCAAGAGTGAGACCTCGTCTCTACTAAAAATAGAAACAAATTAATTGGCCAACTAAAAATATATAGAAAAAATTAGCCAGGCATGG
>CAUYRT010008377.1:0-13835 GCA_963574885.1 Lepilemur ruficaudatus | reverse complement strand
GCCTAGCTCACAGCAACCTCAGACTCCTGGGCTCAAGTGATCCTCCTGCCTCAGCCTCCCGAGTAGCTGGGACTACAGGCATGCACCACCATGCCCAGCTAATTTTTTCTGTATATATTTAGTTGGCCAATTAATTTCTTTCTATTAGTAGTAGAGACGGGGTCTCGCTCTTGCTCAGGCTGGTTTCAAACTCCTGACCTTGAGCAATCCGCCCGCCTCAGCCTCCCAGAGTGCTAGGATTACAGGCGTGAGCCACCGCGCCCGGCCCTGCAGTTGTTTTTTGATCTGCCTTTGCTAGTTACAGACTGATGTGGTAGAGCGGGGGTGAGGTGGAAGAGTGTGGGACTGGGACACTGACTTCATCCACTCTTTTTTTTTCCACTACTCCCCTACCTACTTCTTTTTATTTTCACTTCTTTTTCTATCTCTAGGTTTTATTCTTTATCTTTGGCTCATATTCTTAAATTTCAAAGCTAACTGCATTCATTTTAACATCATTTATACTTGGGCTTTCTTTCAGACTATGAAGTTAGACCCAAAAGTAAAGAATTAACTCCACAAAAGAGTATTTCTGAAGAGATAGCATACTCAATTTTTGAAGACTTGAAATTTGAAGATGAACTAAGTCATCAGGAAAACCAAGACAAGATTTTGAACCAAGTTGTATTTAACTGTAAGTCACTGACTGAGGAGGTAGACCATGAATATAATTTATTGGGGAAAGTATTTCCTGTGAACAGAGCAGCTAATGAGCATATGAGCAACCTTGTACAGAAGTCACACCTCTTTGCACAACCTAGAATTCTTACCAGAAAGAAATCATATAAATGTATACAGTGTGGGAAAGCCTTCAATGGAAAGTCAGGACTCATTATACATCAGAGAATTCATACTGGAGAAAAACCATACAAATGTAATGAATGTCAAAAAGCCTTTATCCAGAAATCACAACTCACTGTACATCAGAGAACACATACAGGAGAGAAACCCTATGAATGTAGTCAGTGTGGGAAAGCATTCATCCAGAAGGCAAGCCTCATTTTTCATCAGAGGATTCACACAGGGGAGAAACCGTATGAATGCAGTGACTGTGGGAAAGCTTTTGTCAAGAAATCAACACTTAGTGTGCATGAAAGAGCTCATACTGGGAAGAAACCAAATGAATGCAATTCATGTGGGAAAGCCTTTGTTTGGCGTTCTCAGCTCATTGTACATCAGATAATTCATACTGGGGAGAAACCCTATGGATGCAGTGAGTGTGGAAAAGCCTTCAATAGGAAATCAAGACTAAATGTTCATCACAGAATTCATACTGGGGAGAAACCTTTTGAATGTGATGAATGTAAAAAAGCCTTTATCCAGAAGTCAGATCTCATCATACATCAGAGAATTCACACCGGAGACAAACGATATCAATGCAGTGAATGTGGGAAAGCCTTCATTCGGAATTCAAACTTCAGGGAACATCAGAAAATTCATACTGGGGAGAAACCCTATGAATGCAGTGAATGCAGAAAAGCTTTTATTCAGAAATCACAACTTACTGTGCATCAGAGAATACATACTGGGAATAAGCCATATGAATGCAGTGAGTGTGGAAAAGCCTTTAGGAAAAAGTCACACCTCACTCGACATCATAGAATACATACTGGATAAAAATCCTATGAATGCAATGATTGTAGAAAAGCCTTCAGCAAAAAATCTACTCTCATAGTTCATCAGAGAATTCATGTTGAACGGAAATTCTTTTAACGGAATGAGAAAACCTTGAGTCGGTGATCAAAACTTCAGTATACATCATAAAATTCATAGCTGGAAAGTCTATGAGTGTACTAAACATGAGATGCCTTTAACAATAGCTCCAGAACTATTAAGCACCAGAAAATTTATACTGAGAAGTAACAACACAAAGTCAATGAATTTGAAAAATGTTTAAAAAAAACCCAACATTGCACTGGACATCTTAGTTCAGACTTAATACTGAAAGCTTTGTTTAAAGTATATTAGAAAAATCTCAGTTGCATATAATTGATTTGTTCATTATGAAGTACAAATTTTTTAAATAAGTAAATTGATTAATCGGGACAACAAAGTGACAAACACATACATTGTGTTTCTGCAAGTGATGTAGAAGTGGCATTCATAATGTAAATTATCTGTTGAGGATGAATATGGATATTCACACTACTTTTCCACACTAAATGACACCATTTTCCCCACCATGTAAAACAAAATGTAAAATGATAAATTAAAACTGAAAAAGCAATATGGTTTGTTATTTAGCAAGAGAATACAAATATATATATATGTATATATATATATATATTTTACATATAACTTCTCCACTCTTTCTTGGTGTGTAAAGTACAAAGAGAGGATGAAGCCAATGTATTTATAAATAGTTCTAAGTCAGTGGTAGATTTAAAGAAAATGTAAGTTTAACGTAAAGAATACAGAGATAAGAAAAACACAGAGTAATACAAGGCTAAAAGAGGGCAGCAAAATGGCTGTAGGCAGTAATGGCATATTCCACATTTGACAAAAGTAGTTCTGCACAAGGAACTCCTTTTCATATTCATTTTAGTTTTCAACTCAGTATATTTAAACAAGTACTGTTATGCATAGCTTGGGTTCTTTGTATCCTTATGATGATCAGAATTAGGTTTCTTTAAAACTACTTTTATTGGATGTTTCTACCCCAGGCATTCTGTTAAGCAATTTAGCATATACTTCTTATTTAATCATTATAAATCTGTGATCTATGAGGTAAAGCAAATCTGTGAGACTGGCCTTATCTCCATTTTATAGATGCAGACAGCCTCAGCAACAGACTAAACCAAGGAAAAGAACAAAACTCAGAACCTGAAGACAAGGCTCTTGAGCTAACCCAGTCATTTAAAGAGGCAGAGAAGAGAATTTAAAAAGCTCAGCAATCACTTAGAGACATATGAGATTATGTGAAGCAAAGAAACACACAGATTACACGTATCCCTGACAGGGAAGAAGAAAGAGCTAAAAGTACAGAAGAGCTATTTGAGGGAATTATTGAGGAAAACTTCTTTCATATCACCAGAGACCTAGGCATCCAGATACAAGATGGTTGTATGACACTGGGAAGATTCATGGCAAGTAGGATATCTCCAAGATACAAAATAATCAACCTGGCCAAAATCAAAATGAAGGAGAAAATTCTACAAGTAGGAAGATGAAAATAACAAATAACCTACACAGGAAAACCCATCAGGCTAACTGCAGACTTCTCAGCAGAAACCTGACAAGCCAAAAGGGAGTGGGGCCCCATTGCCAACCTTCTTCAACAGAACAACTGCCAACCTAGAATTTTGTATCCTGCAAAACTAAGTTTCACAATTGATGGTGAAATTAAGTCTTTTTCACTCAAGCAGACAGGGAATTTGTCATGACCAGACTTGCCCTGCAGGAAATACTGTGAACTGCATCATACGTGAGTCAGCACAGTAGATAAGCACCAGTGTAAAATCACCCAAAAAAGCTAAAGTTCACAATTCTTATAAAACAATAGCACAAGAGGAAAAACAAAGCAATAAGGTACTACCCAAAATGAACAAGAAGACATAATAATCCTAAATATAAATGCACCTAACACAGGAGCTCCCAGATACATAAAACAAATTCTACTAGAGCTAAGCAAGGAAATAGGTAGTAGCATAATAATTGCAGAGGACTTCAATACCCCACTGTCAGAGCTGGATAAATCATCATAGCAGAAAATAAACAAACACTGGACTTAAATGGGACACTAAAACAAATGGACCTAATGTTTACAAAACATTATGCTCAAAGACTAATGAATATACTTTCTTGTCTATAGCACACAGTACATTTTCCAAGATTAATCATATCTTAGGTCACAAAACATGTCTCAACAAATTTTAAAAAATTGAAATTATACCATGTATCTTCTCAGACCATATTGGAATAAAACTAGAAATCAATTCCAAGAGAAACTCTCAGTTCTACACAAAGACATGGAAATTAAACAGCCTGCTGCTAAATGATTATTGGGTCAATAATGAAATTAAGGTGGCAGTCAAAAGATTCTTTGTACTGAACAACAGAGGGGACAGAAGCTATCAAAATCTATAGGATTCAGCAAAAGCATGCCTAAGGGGAAAATTCATAGCCTTAAATGCCCACATCAGAAAGACAGAAAGATAAATTATCAACCTAATGTCACATCTCAAGGAAGTAGGAAAGGAAGAGCAAATCAAATCCAAAACCAGCAAAAGAAAACAAATAACAAAGATCAGAGCAGAACTAAATGAAATGAAAAACAAAAAAATACAATATTATACAAAATGTCAGCAAAACACAAAGTTAGTTCTTTGAAAAGATAAACAAAATGAATAGACCTCTTGCTAGATTAACCAGGAATAGAAGAGAAAGGACCCACGTAAGCTTAGTCAGAAATGAAAAAGGAGATGTTACAATGGAAAACATCATCTGTGAATACTATGAAAATCTCTACACACATAAACCACTGTCATCACCACCGTTTCTATTAATTCTGTGAGTGACTTTGTCAAGAAGAAAGCCCATGCCCCTTCTATAGTCATTTCAGGTCTCAGATCCTTAGAAGATTCAATATCTTTATTTTCAACTTTTTGCCTTCTATTTCATAGTCTCTCACAGGTAGTTAGTATTGCCATGGGCATCAAATACACAGGAAATTCCTGTACATTATTTGCCTCCTAAAACATTTGACATCTGAGTCTTACATGATTTTTTTCTTTAAATACTGCCTTCTTTCTACTTCAGTAATATTACTATTATTAATAGTCTGTTTTCTCTTGCTATAACAGAATATCTCAGACTGTGTAATTTATAAAGGAAAGTGTATTTGGCTCATAGTTCTGGAAATTGGGAAGTCCAAGACCAAGGGGCTGCATGTGTTGAGGACCTTTTTACTACATCATAACTTGGGAGAAGTTATCTTATGACAAAACAGAGGGCAAGAACATGTGAGACAGATGAAAATGGGGACCAAACTTATCTTTTTATTAAGAATTCACCCTCAAGATAACTAACCAACTCCTATGGTGACTACATTAATCTGTTCCTGAGGGCAGAGCCATCATGACCTAATCACAGCTCCCAATACCATTACATTTACAGTTAATTTTCAACATGAGTTTTGGAGGGCACAGTCAAACCATAGCACTAACAGACATGTATTGTGCCCTCTGAGTCAGTTACTATCCTCATTTTAAACAATTGGAATTTGAGTCACAAAGAAAAAACTTGCTAAAGTCACACAATAAACCACAACTCATATCCAGGGACTCTGAAACATTACGCTATATATAAACTCTTACATATTTCAAAACTTTCAGGCAGAGCCAGGCGTGGTGGCTCACGCCTGTAATCCTAGCACTCTGGGAGGCCAAGACGGGTGGATAGCTCAAGGTCAGGAGTTCAAGACCAGCCTGAGCAAGAGCGAGACCCCGTCTCTACTATAAATAGAAAGAAATTAATTGGACATCTAAAAATATATGTAAGAAATTAGCCAGGCATGGTGGCACATGCCTGTAGTCCCAGCTACTCGGGAGGCTGAGGCAGAAGGATTGCTTGAGCCCAGGAGTTTGAGGTTGCTGTGAGCTAGGCTGATGCCACGGCACTCTAGCCTGGGCAACAGAGTGAGACTCTGTTTCAAAAAAAAGAAAAAAAAAAGACTTTCAGGCAGAATTAAAAATTCTAACAAATGGAACTATCTTGATAATGTTAAAAATATGGTAAAAAATGTTTGCAAATTAAATGATTAAAGTTAATCATGCCTGCCTTTGAGATACTAATGTTTATTCAAAACATGACGATAGTCACTCAGATGCTTAGGTGTTACATCTGTTTCAAATTCTAGTTCAAATTCTTAGCGTCTTCACATTGAATCCTACCCTACTTCAGACATTATTAGGGTATAACAAATTGAAATGGAATTATGCAAGTATGTATGAGGTAGGATGGGAGGGAGTCAGACTGGATTTTTTTTTTTCCTGACAAGGTAGAGAAAATGGAATTTCAAAACCCCATTGATACTAAGGTAGAGGTGAGTCAAGAAAGTACGTTGGATTTTGAAAAATAGTCTCTGAGCTGGCCATAGGAATTATAAATAGCCTATTCCATTTTTAAAATTTTTACTAAGTAAATTGAGTACTCAAATCTTGGAACTTAGAAAGAAACAAAGATGCTTATTCATTGCCTGTAGGGAACAGTAAAGTAGTACCAACAATTCTGTTCTTGTATTCTGGTTCCAGGGCATAGTATATGATTTGAGGGCAAAAGATGAACAAGCAAGACTTGCCTGAATATTTTGGGCTTTACCAAGGATTCTGTTTGGAGGATATTAGAATAGAATTTGGCCTTAGCATCTAAAGAAAGAGTTTACCAACTTCATGACCAAGACTCAGTCACTTTATGTGTGTATGTGTTCACACACACACAGCCTTAATGGCTCTCTGCCTTTTAGCACTAGAAATTCAAGGCTTGGAGGATTTACTATGCAGAATTGCATTTTGTTGTTGTATATACCACTGTGACACAGAGAAATAGATATTAATCATCATTGGATTAATTGCTTTGTCTTAGGGAGACAAAGTTTAACAAAGAAAGAAATGAAAACATTTTGTGGCTAGTTCATGCTATTTAAAACTTTACTGAAAGCAATATTTACTTAAAACAGCACATTCTAAATTAAAACATATGCAAAATAACTTTTATTAACCTTTTATCTAGAGTAAAAAAGTCAAGCAGTAGTTTGTAGGAAATCCCTGTAAATTAGCAAGAAAGAGGAGCAATTCACACAGTAAAGCAATCATGGTTCCTGGTTTTGCAGATAAATTGTAATTTCTTACAGGAGAAAGGGAAGAACAGGAGATCTATAGGACATGGCTGGGAATAATTCTACTGAAATATGAACTGGGTTATCCTTAATTATTTTTTCAGTTGTTACGAACTGAATGTTCAACTGAAGGAAGCCTTTTAGTTCAAGTGTAGCCGTGCAAAGCATCTTTTTAATATGGTCATAATGGTTTGAAAATGCTAGTTTGTAATGTAAAGGAAATGAATAGATTCTAAATCAGAATAAATTAGTACCACTTAATAGGATTGAAGTGGAAAGGGTATCCATCTTTCATAAAAAGAAATCCCAAGACTGAAATGTTGACTATATAAGAATGGTTTCACTTTTAAAAGTCTTCAATGACATTCTTGCTCTCATTGCTTTTATTAGTCATTTTTTTCTTCCTCCTCCCCTGAGTTCTCTATTATCTCTGACCTAACACACCTGCAAGCTGTCAGAGCTGCCCCAAAATGCCTTGAGGAATCATCATGAAGATCATCATGAGATCTGAAATTTTGTCAGCAAGGACAGAGACTCTTAAAAACAAAACAAAACAAAAAACAGCCACAAATCTACTTCCAAAATGGCAATGTGAGATCTGTGTTCCCGCTTTCCAGTAAAACAACCATAACTGTTGAAAATTATAGCCATTTTAAGTTCGTGGCAGTTATCCTAATGGCACACAGCAAATGAAGAAACATTTATTCAACAAAATCTAAATCTCATTAAGAACATTAGGGGTCTGTAGCATGTGAGCCACAATGCATGTCCTCCCTCCTGTTTTCCTGCCTCAGCATCATGGAAGCTCTGCACTGGGAAAGTGTGACTAAGAAGATAGAGCTCCTCCCATTCCCAGTCAAGAAGTACTGTATTTCCCCCCATGAGGGGTAGGCCACCAAAATTTCTCACCTCACACCCAGGTCCATGTTGTGGGAACTAAATTCTAGGCAAGTACAATTGAGAGGTCAGGTGCTCCATTCTTCCACTGGGCCCTGACTCCCAAGGCAGAGGTTTTGTCCCAGGTGTGACAGGCACTGATTGGGGGGCCCCAATGACACTTCAGTTTACTCATCCAGCAGAGGTTCTGTGGCAGTGTTAGCAAGGCATGAGCAACAGAAGTACAGAATGGGCCATGTAAACAAATGGGATACTGAGTAAGAAAACAGTGCAAGATAAGGGTAGCCATAAGTGTCACAGAATGTTAGCATAAGAAAAGTAAGACATGAACAGAGAAAAATCCAAAAGCAAGCAGTGTAAACAAATGGGATGCTGAGTAAGAGAACATACTGTCACAATAACAAGATAAAGGGTAACCACAGCTATCACAAGAAATATAACAACACAGGACACATTATACATTACAGCTGTCACGCCCATGGGCTTTGGACACCACAACACATCCGGGCCTAGCCATATAAGGTGGAAAACTCCCTTTGCCTGATGACAGGAAGGAAACAACTTCCCCATTGGTCAAAAAAAGGGACAGGGTCACAAAGGAAGAGAATCCAAAGCAAGAGAAAAAGGGATGACAGAGAGACCCCAGTGCCACTGTCCATTGGGATGTATGCCTACTCGTGCCCCTTTTGAGGCATACTCTTTCTTGCTGATTAGAAACCCAAAGAAATCCTGGGGCCACAGTCTGTTCAGATGTGTGCCTGCTCTTAACCTCTTTAAGAGTGAACTTTCGCTTTAATAAACTTTGCTGCTTCAGAACTGTCTCTTGATTTCATTCTTCAATCACAAGAAGACAAGAACCAAGGAATTCAGTAATAGCAGGAGAGGCAAGCTGAGAAGAACAAAAGCTACCACCCACATCCTGTGCCTCCTTATAAAGCAAGAGTGTTATTCCTAGAGAAGTGGGCCACCAGCAACTCTAAGGCAATGGCTCAGTTGTGAGTTCTTTCTCACACACAACTCTAAAGCATAGGCTCAGAGATTCTGTGTAGAGGGAGAGGCAGGCCATAAGAACAGAGAGCGCCCAGGCTCACTTGAAGGAAATTGACTTCGTTTAGAACAGAGCATTAGGGAAGTTCAAGTGTAAGGGTGCTCTTGAACACAGCAGAGATTTTGGTGGTAAGTAATTAAGAGGAATCTGGTAGCTCCATGAAGGTAACAAGCTTAACTATAGGCTGTTTACTGGAGAGAACTGGAGAAAGAGACAGCCAAGAAGAGCCCTCCTGGAGTTTGAACAAACCTCAAAAACAGGCCTCAGAAACTACCCCTGAAAAGACTGTGGAGCAATTTTTGCTCCATGAAATTGTTGAAAACTATAATAGAGCAGTCAGCTGGCAACTAACACCCTAACAGATGGGTGTGATACAAACAGAGGCAGATGGCTTAACAGAGAGATTAGAATGAAACGCAGATGAGAGCTCTGCTAAAACTATGGTCATCCCAGAGTGACTGTACTCATACCCACGGATGACCACTCTGATAAGTGACATCAGAGACTTCACACTGTGGGGGAACTATTGACCAAAATAGTCTAGCCAGATCACTAAACAAGTAAACAAGGAAATGCCAACATCAACAAACCCTGGAAGGAATCCATATATAGAGTTGCTATAATATATTATCTAAAATATTCACTTTCTGACAAAAGTTTTAAGACATGAAAAGAAACAGGAAAGTGTATCTGATATACAGGGGGAAAAGCAGGCTACAGTGTCTGTGAGAGGATATGTATGTCAGAAAATACACAAAGACTTCAAATCAGGTATTATACATAATAAATGATAAATGGAAATTATATGTAAAGAAGTGAAGGATTTACCAAATATCTAACAATACTGAGTATCTTTATCCTTATAGCAGATTTGCTTATTTTGGTAAGTGCTCATTAAAAAAACAAAAAAAGGTGTTAATTTTTTTCATTATGAAGTCATAGTAGTTCCTTTTGTATTCTGGATACAAGTTCTCTATCAGATGTGTGTTTTGCAAATGTTTTCTTACAGTCTGTGGTTTGTCTTTTTATTTTCTAAGTCTCTTTAGAGGAGAAAGATTTTTTTTTTTTCTGAGACAGAGTCTCACTCTGTTGCCCGGGCTAGAGTGCCATGGCATCAGCCTAGCTTACAGCAACCTCAAACTCCTGGGCTCAAGCGATCCTTCTGCCTCAGCCTCCCGAGTAGCTGGGACTACAGGCATGTGCCACCATGCCCAGCTAATTTTTTCTATATATTTTTAGTTGGCCAAATAATTTCTTTCTATTTATAGTAGAGACGGGGTCTCGCTCTTGCTCAGGCTGGTCTCGAACTCCTGACCTTGAGCAATCCACCCACCTTGGCTTCCCAGAGTGCTAGGATTACAGGCGTGAGCCACCGCGCCTGGCCAGGAGAAAGATTTTTAATTTTGATGAGTCCAATTTATCAGTTTTTCCTTTTAGAGTTTGAGCTTTCTGTGTCCTCTTTAAGAAATCTTTGCCTGAATTAAAGTCAAAGATCTTTTCCTATGTTTTCTTACAGGAATTTTGTAGTTTTACCTCTTACATTTATGTCTAACAGCCCTGTTCATATAATTTTCATGTATTTCTGAATTTATGTGGAGGTATATATTTTTTGCATATGGATATACATTTGATCAGCACCCTTTGTCAAAAAGATTATCGTTTTCCATTGAATTACATTTACACCTCTGTCAGAAATCATATATATATTTACATACATATATGATATGGATCTTCTTTTTTCCCCCTGATATTTACATCTATGCTTAAGTCAATGCCACATTGTCTTTATAATATAGTCTTTATTAAGGCTTGAAATAAATTTTATTCTTTATTCAAAATTGTTATGCCTATTCTATGTTGTTTGCCTTTTCACATCCACTTTAGAATTAGCTTGTCAATTTCTCCAAAGAAAGCCTGGAGGGATTTTGATTAGGATTTTATTGAACCTATAAGTCAATTTGGAGATAAGTGACATATTAGGATTTTTAATTTTTCTTTCCCCAAACATGATACATCTCTTTATTTATTTAGATCTTTAATTTCTCTCAGCAGAATTTTATGCTGTTCAGTATATAAGCCATAGACCTATTTGATTAGATTTTCTTTGTATTACATATGTTTAGGGTATTATTATAAATAGCATTTTATTTTCAATTAAATTTTTTTCATTTTTAGTGTATCACAATTATTTACTGTATTAGTTTTATTCTGTAACCTAGCTAAATTTGCTTATTGAAACTTAGTAGGTTTTTGTAGATTCTTTGGGATTTTCTATGTGCAAATAAAAACTAGTTTTATTTCCTACATTCTAATTTATATGCCATTTTAAAATGTTTCTTATTCTTGTCTTATCATATTGGCTAGTACCTCTAATTCAAAGTTGAAAAAAATTGAGAAGAGTGGGCCTCATTGCTTTTTCCTCAAACTTAGGAATACAGGATTCCATTTTCACCATAAAAAATAATGTTAGCTTTAAGTCTTTTGTTGATGATCCTTATTAATTTGCAAAATTCCCTTCAGTTTCTAGGAATGTGTGTGTGTGTGTGTGTGTGTGTGTGTGTGTGTGTGTGTGATGTATGGGTACTGAATTCTGCCAAGTGCTTTCTTTGCATCTGATGAGCATATGGTCTTTTTCTTCTGTTAATAAGATCAGTTTTATTTCCTGATGTTTAAATTTTAATCCAATATTTTATTCCTGAGATAAATCCTTCTTGTTGATGTTATCATTTTTATATATTTCTATGCAGCTCACTTTTCTTGAGTACTCTGGCTAGCATTTTCTATACTACTTGAGGTATGCCTGTATGTAGAAAAACCCTAAAGACTCTACAAAAAAATTCTTAGAATTAATAAGCAAATTCAGTAAAGTCACAGGATACAAAAGCAACATATAAAAATCAGTTGTGTTTCTATACACTAACAACCTATCCAAAAATGAAATTAGTAAAAAATTCTATTTGCTATAGGATCAAAAAGAATAAAATACTTAGGAATAAACCTAACAAAAAAGTGAAAGACTTGTATACTCAAAATGAAAAAACTTTGATGAAAGAAATTTAAATGACACATAAATGGAAAGACATCCTGTGTACCTGGATTGGAATAATTTTGTTAAAATGTCTGTCTTAGTCCATTTTGTGCTGCTCTAACAGAATGCCACAAACTCAGTAATTTATAATGAACATAAATTATTGTCTCAGAGTTCTGGAAACTGGGAAGTCCAGTATCAAAGTGCCAGCACCTGCCTAGGTCTTATTGCTGCATCATTCATTATATGGTGGAAGTAACATAGGACTGAAGAGCAGAGAGAGCAAGCGAGAGTGAGAGAGAGAGAGCATGTACACAAGTACAAGAAGGGGCAAACTCCCTCCTTTGATAACACATTAATCCATTCATGAGGGCTCTGCCTCTTAAAAGTTCTACCTCACAATACTGTCACAATGGCAATTAAATTTCAATAGGAGCTTGGAAGGGGACAAACATTCAAAGCATAGCAATGTCCATACTTCCAAACATGACTTATAGATTGAATGCAATCTGTATCAAAATCCAGATGGCATTTTTTACAGAAAAGAAAATCCTAGGCTGGGCATGGTGGCTTACGCCTGTAATCCTAGTACTCTGGGAGGCTGAAGCAAGAGGATCGCTTGAGGTCAGGAGTTCAAAACCAGCCTGAACAAGAGTGAGACCCTGTCTCTACCAAAAATAGAAAAAATTAGCTGGGTACGGTGGTGTATGCCTGCCGTCCCAGCTATTTGGGAGGCTGAGGCAGGAGGATTGCATGAGCCCAGGAGTTTCAGGTTGCAATGAGATATAATCATGCCATTGCACTCTACCTGGGGCAACAGAGTGAGACTCTGTCTCAAAAAAACAAAATCCTAAAATTCATTTGGAACCATAAAATACCTGAATAGCCAAAGCAATTTCAGCAAGAACAACAAAGCTAGAAGTATTACAACCCCTGACTTGAAAACATATTTGTAAACAAAGCTACAGCAATCAAAACAGTATGTTACCAGCACAAAAACAGATATATAGATTAACAGAACAGAATGCAAAGCTTAGAAATAAACCTACACATATATGGCCAACTGATCTTTGACAAGAATGCTAAGAATACACAATGGGGAAAAGATAGTCTCTTTAATAAATGGTGATGGAGAAATGGGATATCCAAATGAAATAGAATGAAATTGGACCCTTATGTCACACAATATACAAAAATAAAGTCAAAATGGATTAAAGATATAAATGTAAAACCTGAAGCAATAAAACTCTAGGAAGAAAACAGAGAGAAAAATATTCTAGACATTGTACTGGGCAATGGTTTATTGGATATGACACCAAAGCACAGGCAAAAACCCAAAAATAGAGAAGTGGGATTACATCAAGCTGAAAAACTTCTGCACAGCAAGGAACAATAAAATAAAAAGGCAACCAATAGAATTGGAGAAAGTATTTTCAGACCATATATCTGATAAGGAGTTAATATTCAAAGGGTTAAGATCCAAAAACAACAAGGAATTCCCATACCTCAATAGCAAAAAAACAAATAACCCAATTAAAAATGGACAAAGTACCTGCATAGGCATTTCTCCAAATAAGACATACAAATGGCCCAGAAGAATATGAAAGGATGCTCAACATCGCTGATCACCAGGGAAGTGCAAACCAAAACCGCAGTAAGAAAGAGCTGCTCCTGAGTGACAAGGAGGGTGACAGCATGGCTGGTCACCAGCGAAGCTGGGATTGACCGCCTCTGACTCCACGAAGGCAATGCCAGTCACTACACTAAACAGAGAAGAGTGAGAAAACGCCTTCTGATTCAGACAAATGTAAGCTTGAATCTCAGTTGTGCCATTTGCTGACAGGGATTGAGGAAAATTCCTGACTTCTCCTATTCTTAGTTTCTCCAGATACATAACTAGCTCCCTCGTTGACTTCCTGTGGCAGTCGCAACAAAAGAGAAGTACTTAGCACAGCACCTGCTGTATAAAGAGCTCTACAAATGCTAAA